>JAMLFT010001291.1:0-31857 GCA_026544285.1 Pachyrhizus erosus
TATATGAATTTGAGAATCGAAGATTCACTCCTACACTAACCATTTCAGGAAAGGATGTCTGATGAATTTCATCCACTGTTTCATCTATCTGTCACCCCCTTGTGTGGAAGATGAACTAGGGATCCTTTTTATCAGTTATATACATATACAGGCTATGTGCGTTTCACCTTTTTCCATGCAGTTCCCCTATGGACAGATAGATCTTTCAATCATTCTCACCCAGGTTGAACCCCCAAGGGTTTCGGTGTCTCCTCCTCCTGGTTTTCCTTCTGAGCCTAGAAGGAGACGTCCCCGGAATTCATTCACAGGACATGTTAGGTTCAGGACCACCAGGCCTGCTCCTAGTATTGATGATTCTAAGGAAGAAGACCCTTCGGAGGATCCAACAGATAATGCTTAGATTTTATATGTTTTCTATAGTAGGCTAAGTTAACTGTTGTAAGAAATAAAAACCTCTGTTATGTTTTGGAAATTGTTGTAAGACTAAAGTTCAAATCTTATATGTAATAATTATGTAAGTCGCTTTGTCTGAAAAAGGTTTAATCCTTAATAATAATCTACTTGAAAATTTTAGTCGTTACAAGTTGTGAGTTGATGTTCAATTCCAGCTTCTTCACAAAATTGATTAAATGTTGTTGATGTATACTCCTTCCCATTGTTTGATCTTAGAAATTGAATTTTGCAACCGCTTTGAGTTTCCACCATTTTTTTGAAATTCATAAATACTTTGGTCACTTCATGCTTGAATTTCAAGAAAAAAAATCCAGCACATTCTTGTAAAATCATCTATGAAAAGAACAAAGTAGAAACTACCTTGTAGTGATGGTGTTCTTTGAGGTCGAGCCATATCGGTGTGAATTAGTTACAACTTTTGAAAGGCTCTCCTGGCTATTTTGGGGAATGAATTTTTGTTTTATTTACCAAATTGACAAGCATTACAATTAAAGTATCAAAAAGTAATGGTATACCTCTTGACATGTTCTTTTTCTCCATGTTCAACATTCTTTCAATATGGCAATGACCAAGTCTTTTGTGCCAGAGTTTTGTGGGACTGACTTGAATGTAATAGGCTGCTTGTTCCTCCTCTGTTGGATCAAATGAGAAGCTTTTACTTCTCATTTTAACCTTTAGAACCTCTCAGCCAACAACGTCATAAATAAGACAGTGTTGAAGTTCAAAGGACACTTTAAATGTCTTTTCAATCAATTGACCTACACTTAGCAAGTTCTAGTTAATGTCAGGTACATAAAGAATATTTGAGGTTGTTTTTGTACCTAAACTCGTTGAAATTGCTATGGTTCCTTTTCCTTTTACAAAAATATAGCCACAATTTCTTATTCTAACCTTTTAGACAATAGTGGGCTTCAAGTCCTTGAATAGAGTCCTGTCATGTGTCACGTGGTTTATACAAGTATTGTCAATTAGTTAGCATTATGAATTACTCATTGCTGAAAAACATCTTGCAGCAAAAATATGATCTTCTTCATCTTGCTCAACAACTTGGACATTGACTTCATACTGCTAAAATTTGCTTCTACAAATTACAGCTTCATGTCCAAGCTAATTACACTTACTGCACTTCACGTCTGGTCTTTTCCAACATCTAAATGGTGGGGGACCCATTTTTCCGCAATGCTAACAAGGTAGGTAATTTTTTCTTTTTACCCTTACCTTTGTTTTGGTTGTTTGCATTATTTTCATTACTTGTTAGTTGGTTCTTCATAAAGTATTTCTTTTTACTAGATTGTTATGCTTGGATAGTAAAGCACCTTCAAACGCACAATCTTGCCTCATCAACCTTTGTTGTTCTTGGGCCTGCAAGGCACGTAGCACTTCTTCAAAAGTGATCTTAAACAGCGGGGTTATAGATGCTTCATACCTCTCAAGCACTGTTACCAAAATTTTCTCAACAATTCTGGAATCATCAAATCACTACCCGACAACCTTGTTACAATACCCAACAATTTTTCTAAGTATTCCTTGATTGTCTCGGACTCTTTCATCTTCTGCAACTCAAATTCTCTCATTAAATTTAGCGGTTGCATGCTTCTTATTCTTTTATCTTCACCGTATTCCTCCCTCAAATAATCCTAAATTGCTTTCGCTAATTTGAGAGTCATGATTCTTGTGAAGATGGTTTGAGAGACACCAACAAATAGATATGCCTTTGTCTTTCTTGTCTTTTTCTCCTTGCAACTTCTGATCTAGGCCAGGGTGGGATTATCTAGCAACGGAAGTACTGCATAATCTTCTTCTACAACTTTCCAAACATCCAAAGCCTCCAGGTAAGCTTCCATTTTGACAGCCTAGAGATCATATTTTTCTCCATTTAAGATTGGAGGTGCAACTTGTGACAAATTTGATTAACCATTCATTTTCACTAGTCCATAAGAAGAGGACCGTAATACCAATTTGTTGGTATTATATCAATAAATAAAAGAAAATAGAACTGAAATAAGAGAGATTGATGCATTGATATTTTGAGAAGAAAATAGAAAATCTGATAATTTTATTTATCAACAACATCTATATTTATAGAATTTGAAAGTTCAAAACTGACTAACAAATAATAAATAAAGATATCAATAATTAATTGACTTGCTCCTAAATTAAAGGTACTACTAATCTACTACTTGACAGTTATTTAATAAATTGAAAAAGAAAAATTAACAAATTGAAAAAGAAAAATTAACAAATTGAAAAAGAAAAATTAACATGCAGTTCACAAAACAAATATCTAACACAACCAAAACTCCATGCATCAAACTCTGCTAATACACCTATTGCACCATCCCAGAACAAATTTAACGACTTCTTCACAAGTTCCCCCCAAGCCTCGAGCCGTATAATGTGGGCCGAGCACTGTACATTCCATACAGGAGTGGGTCTTTGAGGAGTCACACTCAGGTTGGCCCTTCCAACAGGAATGCTTCTTCAGAATAGCAGCAAGCCCATAATCAGAAACCACTGCCATGACCAATTGAATCAAGAAGATTGGATGGTTTTATATATTCATGCAAACAATGCCTGCAGCATGAAGCTCAACAATCCCTCGTGCAATGTCTGCCCCATATCTGCATTCAACAAAATTTGATGACACTATTCATAGTCATCACAGGCAATTGATATACAATAAGGGATAAGTCAAATTTCATGGAAATGGCTTTTAAGCTTCGCATATTGCATAAAAATAATTAAGAAAAGCAAATCATCAAGTCATTATATAACAGTTCTGGTGAGACGTTTTCAAATTTCAACACAATTTTATCCAAATAATCAATCTTTTCTTTGTTTATGGTTTATTTGCATGAATACCGAACAAGCAGAAGCAGAACATAGTCAACTGATAAACTTTTGATATTAACCGCAGTCTGAATGATCATTGAGGTACAGTCTCGCTCCAGACACACATTAGCATTGACCAGCAGATACACAAGAACATTGCATTCTCTTTAAATTCTCACTAGAATGCGGTTCATCCTATTTATAACCTGTGAAATTGGCGATAGTACTTGTCAAACCAATCTAGATAAATTTTACTAACCAAGCATGAAAATCACCATGTTTCTCTTCCATTACTCTATCAAATTCCAGCAATAAATTTCTTGCACAACCTTACCAAAGAAACCACATAGAAAAAGGGAAAAAAATGTTACGACCAGAAATTTGATTAGAGAATAAAAGCAATAAAACAATGTTTATTAGTACAATCTCACAATGCTTGAGTACGCAAAAATATATCCATTGCCTTGATTTCATAATACCTGTTTATTCATAATTTTTAATCATATACATAGTCTGTAATATGTTAACACATAAAAGGGTGGTCTAACATGAATCTTATGTTACAGGATACTTAAAAACTGAAGTTTATAATATCTATTTACTTTCATTTTTATAAACTCAACTTTATAATATATAACTATATATTTACAATTTCGAATAGTATTCAAGGTTTGACATACAAAGTTTAATATCAATGTTTACCTAACAACATATCTACAAATTGTATTTTATTTCTATTTATTTATAACTAATAATCATATCCATAGTTGTCAAGCAATAAAACAACAATTAAAAGACAAAAATCACTCGAAGAAAACTCTAACAGTTTGTCTCCTTAAAATAAGATAAATGTAAGTCAAATATAAGTGTTGGATTTTCCTACCATAGAAGGAAGCATGATTCTCTTATCTCAAATTTTAATAAGTTTAGTTTTGATATAGATCACATTCTCAACTAATTACAAACCATTTTAAATATGACTTTCAATGTAATTATGAATTAATGATACAGTTTAAAATTTATATATTATTAATACAAAATTTTTATATTTTCTATCATTTAGAAATCACCCTAACCCTAAACATGACATTTTAAATAATAATTATAACAAAAGTCAATCATATTACCATACATAACAAAGTAAAAAAAATATTAATATTATCAATATATTTTAATTAAATTTATTATTATAAACTAAGAATGTAATGATAATATAAAAGTTTTTACACTATCAATCAATTAAAATTTGTCATATATGATAATTAATGTTACTTTTATAATAACTATCACAAAAATCATCCCTGATCAGTGGACCATGTAAAAATCTTTTAAATTATTTGCACAAAGATTTTAAACTCTAAACTAAAAAATTTTGAGTTATATGACAATGTATGAAAGGATGACATCGTACAAACATTTACAGGATTTCAATTATTTCAATTTTAATTACAAAGAGAAGCAGCCAAAAGAAAACCTTAGGACTTGATTCAATTTTAATTTTAATAAAACAAAAGCAACAAATTTTCAATTGTATGACATTGACAAGTTATAATTGGATCACATTATAAAAGCTTTTACAATGAAGATGTGCATTTTATTAGCATAACGATTAAATTGAGGTTAATACAGTATATACTTTCTCTTAAAACCTTTTTAATTTTAAATTTAAATTCTTTTTCATTTAATTTTTTTATTTTAGTTTATTCTTAACATTGTTATCTTAACTAAAATAACACAATTAACAGTATAATTGACCATAAAAATTATTAGTAATGTCCTTAAAATAACATTATTAAAAATTTATATTTTGAGTATGAAATTGAAAATTAATATCTTAATATATTTATAAAATTACAGCTTCATATTATCTCTTGAAATTATTTGTGAAAAATATAGGAATAAAATGTTAAAAAAATATAAATAAATTCTTTTAAATTAATGAATGGAATTAATTGCATCAACATTGTATAAATTAATTAGGATTATTTTAATAGGAAATATGTTAAATTTAAATAATAATTAATTGAATTAATTCAAATAAGTTACTTCAATAGATATATGAAAACTAGTATAAGTATTTCGTAATTAAATAGATAACAAATGAGGGGGGGAAAGCTATATTTGATAATTTGGATTTTTTTTTAAAATTTTCTATTGATGATGTGAATTAAATTAATAAAAATATTAGGTATTTAAATTTGTTAATTTAATAGTTATTTATTGAAGAAAAAACTATACTAGAAAAATTGGACTCTTATATTCACGACTTTCACTTATGCTTTTTTTCATCCATTCATTTTTTAATTCCTCTCCAAAAAAAAAAAAACATCTCAGTTATCTCAAAATCAATATAAAATCTTTTATATGGAAAAAGACTAAGGAACATATATTAATGTTATCATAACCTGTTAAAAATATTATCTCGTTATATTATTATATTTATAGTATAACTTAGTTTTAGTAAAAAAAAATAATACATTAATATAATATATGATTTTAGAACTTTAAAAATAATAATGTATTAACATTGTGTTATGATTAAATTTTAGTACATGATAAGTTTGATAACAATAGATGATTGTTGTTTATCATTTTCATATATGTGAGAATTTTATTGTTACGATACATGTTTTCTATCATATTTAAGCTTTGTTGTTATTCTTTGACTATAATTTTTATATAGTTCATATATTTTATCACAAAAACTTAAATAATTGATTTGAAAACTAATTTAGTAAGATTTAATTAAGTATTATTGATTAAAAAAAGACTATAGAAATATTAATTATTTTACTCTGATTTTTTTAAATTATCTTAAATTAATTACATAAAAATCTCAAAATTAAATATTTATTTTACTATAGATATAAGTGTCAACTAATTTTATTATTACATAAAATTTAACTAACTTTATATTATTTTAACAATAAAAAATTGAAAAATATAAATATTTTCATATATATACAAAAAAATTACTTTTTTATAATTTATCTGTGCAATACATAGATATATGATTTAATTTAAATAAAAATTAAAGATTAAAATTTCAACATTTTCATTTACAACGTGTCTATCATATTAACCACAAACAATGTCTACATATGACTTGAGGGTTAAAGAAAAAGATGGTAAAAAATATAACTTTTACTGGTTAATCCCCCAAATCAGTTAACAAAAGAAGTCAATGGTTCAAGGAGAGATATTGTTGAAGAAAAATAAAATTTTGTGAAACAAAAAGGTAAGTGAATGGAAAAAAAAAAAAAAAAGGACAAAGCTTAATTGTTACACTATCCTCAACAATATTGAACTGACCCAATTCAACTCTTGAAATTTTAACGATGCTATTACATAAATTTAAAATAAGAACATAATTAAAAGTTTTTAAACTATAGAAACTCAACTAAAAATTTGATAAAACCGTGGGGACTAGGAAGCTACATATTAGGTTAAAAAAAAATGATCTCCCGACGTACCAATTTTTTTCTTGATCCGTAATATAACTCCCCATTTTATATATTTGGTAACTATGTGTCTTTTTTTTTCTTATATATTCCCAACAACAAATTATGGAAGCATTTTTGGTTATAAACTCGTATGCTCCAAACATGGAGTTTACATATAACAAAAACAACTATAAGTGTTGGAAACAAAAGTTTGGCCCTGGAGCATTCTTTTATTTGAAGTGGTAGAAACATCATAAGTTTTTTTATTATTTGTAGTAGATGATGCATCATGCATGGTCACTTGACATGCATATCTATATTACTTGGTGATTGACCTAGGCAAGGCTAAGAAGCCTTTCAGTGCTTCAGAATCAGAGTCAAAACACCATCCATAATCGATATAAGGATTAGGGTAACGAGCACAAAAGTTGCCACTTCCTTTATTGATGCATTCATCGTGAGATTGGCATAAGTTGGGATGTTCATCGATCATCTTCGCAAGAGAGGAAAACCCACTTGGATATGTGCAGAAACCAACAAATATTCCAACAGGGATACAACGACAATCACGGGAGCCACATGGTGGCACCTCAAACGGAGAACAAGCACCAGAACAATCCACTGCTTCTATCTTCTTCATTGGAAACATTACTAAAAATTATATGCCAAAATCAGAACAAATTAATGCACACCCCTATATATATTGATATATAATCAGAAATCATGAGAAAATAGAAGAGTGAAACTCTACATACTGGAAGTGGCAAGCAAGAAGGTAGCCAAAAGAGGAAGCCTAACATAAGCCATTGTTTGTTGAGTTTTCCACTGCATTAGTCCCTTCTGGCATGTAGCAATTTATAGGCATTCGTGTTTTTAGTTCAATGAAATTAATGATAAAAAAAATGATTGTACAAGAATCGAGATAAATAAAGGTTGAAGTGTGTCATCACGTTTCACGTTAAACTAGTATTACTTAAGTTTCTAATAAGTTTTTTGAATTCTTTCTAAGCTCCTTGTTGTCGTGGATGATAGGGAACATGCATGCAACAACAGGGACACGTATCAGTTCATGCAAACTCCCTGGTGAGATTCTCACGTAACAACTGGTACATCGTTAATTTACACATTTAGCCCTCTCACGCCACTTATATATTAGTATTATTATTTTTATAATTAATACTAATTTATGATGATATATAGCTGTAGTTGGCTTATATTATTAAAAAGGGTTCATCCTCCGAGCGTTGAATCGTTTGTGTGGTGTAAAATCTTACTGGACATTTCACTTTTCTAAATAATTCATTAATATTTTTTATTTTTCTATTTTTATTACATTATATCACTTCCTATTTTTATATTTTTTTTATTACTAGGATTCAATAGATTTTAGATGTCAAAAATTATTTTTGAAAAGCCTAAAAGCTAAAAAAAAAAAAAAGGTTATGCATTAGTGACAAAATTTTCATTACTAGTTAATGATAATTTTTGTCATTCACATCGCTAAAATTTCAGTAACAAATTTTTAAACATTACTTGTAAATTGTTTCATTATTATCAGTAATTATTTTTGTCAGGGATCAAATTTGAGAAGGTTTTGCACTTGGACTGTGTGGGATCGTAAATTAGACAATCTTTTGACAAATGGTTTGTAATTAAATACTGGATGGGATATGTACTTTGTGGTGTTGGTGTAAAGGCTTGCATGTAAGCCACCTGGCAAAACACAAAGACAATTATATGAGCATAAAGAGAGAGTTAATAACAAACTTTAACCTGTATCTCGCAGTCCTCGCACTAAAATAAAAATTATTTTCACATCAATTATTTAGCTGCCCTTAAAGCAATTACCCGTAAACTATTCTTTAAATTAATTTTCTTGGTTGATTATAGCTGCGTCGGGAAAGAAAAGAATAATCTAGATCAAAGTTTGTCATCCCTTTTCACGTGAAATTAGCATTATTATAAAAAAACATTTTTGTGATAATTATTTAGAGTGCATTCTGTCGAGATTATACTTTATATATAGAAACTTATGAAAAAAATTATGATTTTTTTTTTTTTTTTAATTTATTTAACAAACTTTTTGGTGTATAGCTTATCCAAATGAGTTTAACAGTCACGTATTAATTAAATAATATAAAATAATTTTATACGGTCAATTAATAAAAATTTTATTTTTAAAATAATTATTATAAAAATTAATAAATTTATTATATATAATAATTTATAATTAAATAATAACATAAATTATTTTACATTATCAATACATAAAACATTTTTATTCTAAAAAATATGATTATAAAAATCTCAATAAATATCTTAAAATCTCATGATCTTACAACTTTTTAATTAAAATTTATGTTAAATTTTAAATAAAATTAAGTCATTTAGAATCTCATTAATTGACGATATTCCACGTTAAAGATTGATCATTACAATTCACATAGATTTTTAGAGATTGGTTCCTAGATCAAGTTTCAATTAGAAATTCATATGTTTTTATTTGACCCATTTTATAAAAGATGAAAAATTCATATACTTTTGTCTTTGATCATTCTTGAGCAACATTCCCTCATCTTTTTTAAATAAAAGAAAATTAACCATAATAAAGTAATTATGATATTATTAATTAAACTGAAAAAAATAGTATGTAATAAAATTAAATGATGGAAAAATTAATATTTGGATGACAAATATAATTATTTTTAAAATAATTTTAGTATTATGTGTGTGTTAAAGCTTAAATTAAAGTATTTTAGGAAATTAATTATTGTTATTAAAATTATTAAAATAATAAAGATTTAATAATTAATTGTTAAGAAATAAATAATAGTCGAAAAAAATAATAATTATAAATAATCAATAGTGTATAAAATTTATAAAAAAAATAAAAATTTAGATAAAAGTAGAAAAAAAGTAATAAAATGATTTATATATTTATATATATATGTGTGTATATATACATATAATAAGATTAATTAAGATAAAATAAGTTTATCAAAAATATATGGATAATAGAAAGATAAAGGAATAAATATAGAAAAAATATAAATAAATTTTTAATATTTTTAGAATAATTAAAATTTGAAAAATATTAATTATTTAATAAAATAAAATAAAAATTATATAAATGAAAAGCTAAAAAACCAAAAAAAAAAAGGGGTTGGAATTCGAACCCACACCCGTGAAGGAGGGAGGGAACGCGTTCACCAACTAGGCTCACTGGTATAAAAAGGCAGTACTTATATTATATAAACTAAATTAGTTAAAATAAAAAAAAATAAAGCAACGAAAATCAAAACACGTCCTAAAGAAGCTTTAACCGCTAAGACGCAAGTGCATTCAGTGCTATAAACGCACACTTTCTTTCGTTTAAGATTTACGTAGTGGAAACGAATGGCCACGGGCAAGCCACGTCGCCCCTGCCTTTGCCTGATAGTTCTTGCCCTTTTTTCTTCTCTTCGAGCCACCAACATTGTCACATCCATCATTTTTCTTCTCCTCGCGCTCACTTTCTTCTCCTCATTCCTTTTTCCCTCACCCAAACAAGTCGCACCCTTCTCCTCTCATTCACCACCTCGAGCCTCCAGCCACTTCACCTTGTGACCCCAAGGAGAATACGTTGCGACAGGGAGAGGAGCCAAACACCGTAACCATCGCCACACCTCACCCAAATCACAAACGCCACCAGGATCGGTCTCAAGTAAGAGGAACCCCATCCCGCTGTTGCTACTCTTCTTGCTTCAAAAATTGAATGAATATTTCTCTATTTATTTGTGTAGTGTAATAGGATACACGTATTTGATTAAAAATTGTTGATCCATGTTTTCTTGAATGTGAGATATGCATTGTGGTGGGTGAATGTTGATGTGCAAAATTTAGGATTGGGATGTTAGTGACGATGTGGTGAGGATAGTAGAAAAGGAGGGTGGAAAAAAAAGAGAAATCAGATGATAAGGGGATCGAAGGCAGCAGAAAAAAGGAGGTGGGAAAAGAAGAGAAATTAGATGATGAGGGGGTGAAGACAACAAAAAAAAGGGGTAGGGAAAACAGAGAAATGTGTGTGTGTAATAATAATAAGTGAAATAAATAAATAAATGATTAAATTGATAGATAAATAAATAGATAATTAAGTAAATAAATAAATGAAATAAAATAAAATAAAATAATAGTAATAGTAATAAATAGATAATTACAACAATGAATAACATCAGAAGAGTTTACGCAAACTAACAACTCATTTAAGTTAGTTAATGATATATGAATAGGTATAATAGGAATATTATTAAGTAATTTAACTTTGTAGGGAAAGGTAGAGTCAGAATTCGGGTAAATTTATAGGTACATCACTTAATGTATGCATAGACGAAATAATTAAATAATAAGTCTTTAATACATAAATAAGTGATACACTCATGGATAGAAGATAAAACTATATAATTTTTCTTACTGATCGTGAATTTGGATAATAGTTAGAACACAATAAAAATAATGATGTTACTTACCTTTCTTTATTGAAGATATGAAATCTTCTCAATGATTATTATTATCTTTGTTTATGATGCAATAAGAAATGATATTTAAAATTGTTAGGATTATTGATTTCCCCTTTTACTTAAAAAGAGGAATTTTATGATCAAGCATGCTCAGATGAACGAACATGGTTGAGTGTCTTAAGAGATAGAATATTTTGACCTGTAGCATAGATTAGGAAACGTATGAAGTCTCTTAATGGTGACGGGTCTCAAAATGAAACGGCAATGTTCTGCGTAATCATGATTTATTATAAGATTGGAACCTTAGCAGGGGACAAGAGTTTGCCATGTACAAGGAATCTACTTAAGAGTTGAAAAGGTTGATGAATCATAGGAATGGACCCCACCTGGTGACTTGTGTTGTGTCAATACTTAAAATGATAACCTGGTCGCAGTGGATGGAAGGGGTAGTTGACGGATGACATGTCAATGTTAAGTGTGAGATTTGAGACTAAAGTATTGTTTAGCTTGACTATAGCAGGTATCTAAGAAATGTCTGTAGGCTCTCGGTAAGTCCTTGAGGGTAATATAAGGTGTCAAGTTATGACGACTCTGAGATAAGAGGGATTCACATAATCGGCTTATGTTCCCAACAAAGCTTAGCATTATCATGATTCAGTTAAGAGTATTCTGATTCGATGTACCAGACAACGTATGTACTCCTGATTGTCACCCAAAAAACAAACCTTAGATTAAATAATATGTTTCGTGTAAGCCCTCTTGGAAATAGAAGTTTTAGAGGCATTGAGGGCCCTATAATATGAATAGTAAAATATTTAAGCTGGCGTGACATAGCGAGGAGAGTGTATGCTAAGTTATATAGTATTTTATTTCATGTTATTCCATGATTGCATGTGTTTGAAGATGAATGACTCACTTCTACAACCCTCACTTTTTAGATGAAGATGTTAAACGCGAGCCTGCTGACTTCAAGCATTAGAGGCAGCTCCTGAAAAAGTAATGAAGACAAGTCCTAATAATCAGAGATGACTTCCTAGCCTGCGATACAACAATAGATTTCCACCTGATGAGTTTTGAAATGATTGAAGATTACGTGTAGACTTTTGTGATTGACTACATTTTATTTTGTATATTTTAAGTTATAGTTGTAATGGACAGAACCTTATTATTGTAAAAGGACAATAAGTTGTAACTCCATGAACTCATACTGTTTATATACTTCAATTTGCATGTTGATTATAATAGTCTATTCAAATTCTTACTTAAAAACCTTATTTTAGAAAGAACGACGAAAAATATGTTGTATTTGAATTTTAAGTATGATTAACATGATTTATATTAATAAAAGGATGCTTTTGTGAATTTCAAATATTTCCAAGTATTATTTCTAGATTTAATAAAACGGGTATTACAATCTCTAGGGTTCATCTTTTGTGTTTTTTTTTTTCTTTTTCATTGGTTTTTGTCTAGTGTTTTGTCTAAAATTAAAACCTTAAATGGTTATTCTATTCATGTCGTATCTTTGTTTTGTGTTCTTGCACTTTGATTTGTTTGGTTCTTGCCTAGTTGTTTTGTTCTCTACTATTTAATAATCGTATCTTGTCTCTTTGTGGTCATATTTTGTGTTTAACTTTTTGGTCTTAGTTTGTGAATCTTGATGTGAAAGAATGTGAAATAAAAATAATAAAATTATAATCTACCTTTTAGATTATAAAATATAATTTTTATTTTATTTTATAATAAATATTTAAATAAGAATAATAATTTTC
Source organism: Pachyrhizus erosus (assembly GCA_026544285.1). Taxonomy (NCBI): domain Eukaryota; kingdom Viridiplantae; phylum Streptophyta; class Magnoliopsida; order Fabales; family Fabaceae; genus Pachyrhizus; species Pachyrhizus erosus. The sequence continues at coordinate 12,994 of JAMLFT010001291.1, forward strand.
TTCATTATAGGCTATTTTATTAAAAAATAATTATGCTTTGTCTTTTATGTGACAAATTTTGAGTTGTTTTGTACCTACTATTTATGACTTATAAATCTCTGAATTTGAATTTTCAATTTAACTTTAATTAAATAGTATGATTTAAAAGATACTTTTCTTATATATGTCACTGTTACCATTTGTACATCTTTTATGTATATTTTTGCGCCTTTTTGGAAGATTTTACGATTCATATTATGACATTCAATTGTTTTTTTTTTTTAATCTTGTGCAAGATTTTGATTTTCACAACATTGATCAAAATCTCTTAATTTTATAAGTTTATGGATAAATTTATAGTAGAAACTCTAATGTAAAAAGTTTTTATTGAAAAAGTGTTTAATTAAATGGTATACTTGAATACACCTTTAATAACCTTAAAGCATTTAATTTGCTTGTAAAATACCAATCTTTATATCAAATTTTATATTACAAAAGTGACACATACATTGATTGATACAAGTAATAGCAGTTTATGTCCCTTAACTATGTAATTTAGTATTCAAATCTTGGCTATAGGTTAGTATGAAATAAATTATGTTAAGAGAAAAATACCTTGTGTGTATGCACGATCTTCGATGAATATTTGTCATTGTTGTTAATAGTGAATACTTTGTATCAATACTATGGTCAACAACAAAAATTACAAATTTGGCTCCTTGCTTTATAATAATGATGTGGTTAATGAATTTTACTTGTTCTTTGATTAGTATATTTTATAGTGTCTTTTACACACAATTTCTAAGATTGAGATTTACTTTTTAATTTAAATTCTTTTATTTTTAATATAATCATTATTTTCATAATTCAAATTCCAATATTTAATTTTGAGCAAATCGCTAATTTAGTCTCTAAAATTGAATTAGTTAATTAAATTATTAGCTAAAATTAGTCAAATGACAAAGTAGTCTTTGAAATTATAAATCATCAATCAATTTATTTCTTAAAATTGTAATGGACAATCAAATTGGGACTTGAAATAAAGATAATAGAAAAATAATCCTTGAAATTGTAATGGTAGGTCAAATTAATTCGTAAAATTAAAAATACTTAATTACACTTTTTGTCTAACATTTAATTATTTTTTTTACAAATAATGTCTCTAAACTTTTTTTTCTTGCATGCTTTGACCCTATAATTTTGCATATTTTGTCATCTCTAAAATGCATTTAAGAATTTAATTAGAAAATGCTAAGATTGTTAAAGGTAAGATTTGAACAATTATCCTCTTCCTTTTCCATTGCTAGCAAAGTTACCAAGGGCACATTCGAGATGGTTACAAGTTTTTGGATTCTCGTTTTTAAATATAATTTTTTAAATAAAACATATTTGAAAAAATGGACCTAAATTTTTTAACTCAATTTCAAAATACTTTTACATTAATTTTTAAAATCATGAAAAAATAAATTATGAATTTAGTTATCAAATTTAAAAAAATACACTCTCATTATCTTTAATAATTATCTTTCTTATTGTCAACACCACAACCACTTATGGTATGGAAACAAAAGAAATATATTTATGGTCTCAAATAGGCTTCTTGTCAATGGTATTACAAGTTTCATCAAGTCCTTACTTCACATGATTTTAAGGCAAGTATAGTTGATAACTATGTATATCATAAGTTCAACAAGAATAAATACAAATTCTTTGTATTATATGTCAATGACATACTACTTGTTAACAACAATATAGGCTTATTGCATGAGACCAAGAGATTTAGAACAAAAAATTTTTAAAATGAAAGATCTTAGGAAAATATCTTTTATGTTAGGTATTAAGATATTATGAAATCACTCTCTCAATGTATCCTAAGGTTGTCACAAGAGAGATGTATTGATAAAATCCTATATAGATTTGACATGAAAGTAAACCAAGAGATATCCTTAAAGTTAAAGGACACAAATTCAATCTTAAACAATGTCCAATAATGACTTTGAAAAAATTAAGATGTAAATGATTCCCTAAGTGTTAGTAGTAGGAAGTCAAATATAGACTCAAATTTTTACTCATAGGACATAACATATGTTGTTGGAATTTTGGACAAATACTTGAGTAATCTTGATATGCATCATTGGAAGAAAGGGAAACACATGATATGTTACTTAAAGAGAACAAAAGGGTACATGCTCATTCTTTATAAGTCTAACAATTTAGAGATCATCAAATACACAAACTTTGATTTTGCTAGATGTTAAGACAACAAACACTCCATATTTAAATTTGTGTGTGTGTGGTTAAAGGAGTTATGTCTTGAAAGTTTGTTAAACAGGCTCTTATAGCTTCTTTGACCATGGTTGCAAAGTTTATTATTTGTTTTGAGGTGTCCACAGGATATATAGCTAAGGAACTTTGTCATTAGTTTTCATGTGATTAATGGGATTGAAATGTCATTGAAAATTTATAATGATAGTAACACAACAGTTATAAGTTGTGCTTCCTTATAGCACAGTTGTGCTGAAGAATAACACAATCGTGCTCAGAAATATTTGACGTTGAGTTTCTTTTTAGCCAAAATCAAGTATGATCATGTTTTAAGTTAGCACAATCGTGCTCCTTCATGATGTTTTTTTATACGAAAACTCTTCAAATTTAAGGGGTTTTCTCCCTGATTACATGATCACCTATTTTTTATACATCTTAGCAATATTGGTGAGTTTTGTCACAAAAACATGTCACTAAACAATAAAAATAACTAAAAAAACTTTTAATATTTCTCATTCAACAAGTAATTTATCAATAAAAGGCTAAGAGAATATCAATTACAAGACGTGTAGAGACTAAGAGAATACTGAGTGAAACCTACAATGATTTAAAACACTAATTGTGACCTATAAAGATGATAATACTAAATTAAGGTTCAACTTTTAGAGACTTGAGAGGAATACTAACAAAGTTTAAGGAGACTTAAGGAGAAAGAATATCTTTTATAATTAGCGCTTGTGTTAGTGAAAAACCTATAAGTATAAAAACTAAATGCAACCCAAGATTTATAGATGAATTAGTATAAATTTATGTGTATTGTCTTTCTTTTCTTTATGTTTCTTATGTCTAATGAATACTTTATATTTTTTAGCTATTGAAAAATCCTTAAATCAAACTTAACGAATTTATTTTTTTGTTTATAAAAATGTTTTTTAGAGTGTTTTCAACTTCAGAAGCAACATTGAGTTTTATGAGAAAAGTCATATTCTAAAAAATGAGAAATAGTTACTAAACATCTTGAGAAACAACTTTTTATAAACATATTTAATATTTATAGATATAACATTTGTTATCTTATATAAGAAAGGAAGTTTCCTCTTATAACAAACTTTTGATATCCCATAAAGTATATTGATATTTTTATATTATAAAATCATATTATACATACAAAAATTAGCTGACAATAATTTTAATTGAATATAAATATCTTTAATAAATATTATAAATTTACAATAAGCTTATTTGATATAAAATAAGTTAAGATCATCACATAATTTTTTTATGATCATTTTTAAATTAAAAATTGAATAAGTAATTTAGACAATTCTTTGAAGATTTACTCGAATAAATAATTTAAAAATCTAGCAACCATTAAATTAGTAATTGTTTGAAAAAGCTACAAATCTAACAGTAAAATCCAATGTAATTTTATGTAAAGTTTTCATAAAAGCTTTAATCCTTAACATTTTTAAATATGACAAATTTTTTTATTTATTTAAGTAATGTATTTCAAATAATTTTATCTCTATAAATTATTAATTTTAAATAATTAAAATAAAATGATTATTATCTTCCTTCATTAGTACATATAAATAATTAAAACGATGAAGAAAATTATAATTTTTAAATAAAAAGAACACCTAATAATAATTATTTAAAATTTTAAATAGTTCATTAAATATATCAAAATATTTTATGTTTAAAATAATTAACAAAATAATATATTAAATGTACAAATTAAAAATATAGTATTTTAGTATTATTTAAAATTTAAAAATTATAATAATATTTGAAAAGTCAAATGAAACCTATTAAATGCAATAGTTTAAAATGTCTTCTTTATCTTAATTTTGGATGAAACAATAGCAAAAATCTTTCTTTTATATATAAAATATAAAAATTTAAATTATAAGTTTTACTTTAAAAATAATTAAAATATAATATCTAAATAAAATACAATATCTAAATAAGTTTAAATATATACTTTAACTGGAATTGTATGTATATAAATTTATATTAAAATTATAATCACAATCAATAAAAAAAATTAATAAAACAATAAATTAAATTTGAGTTCAGATTTAGTTTATATGAATAAATAGAAATAAATGCATAAATGAATTTTAATATTTTAACATATTATCATGTAATATTTATAAAAAAAAGTCTTATCATCTAATTAAATCTAGAATGGTTATGTTACCAAAAATTAAATTTTCTTTGGAAAAATATTTAATAAATTTTGATGAGAATATATTATAAAATTATATATATTCATATTGAAAGTAAAATTAATATAATAATAAATTATGAGAATTAGAATAAAATATACTTCTTTTAATAATTTAACATTAATGTGTTTTAATGTAAAATTTTACTTTTGAAGTTCTATTTATTTATAATTTAATTTTTAATTATTTACAAAAAATATTAATATGAAAAAAAATCTAAATTTATGAAAAATACATTCATTTTGTCTTTTATTATAAATCTAAATTAATTGGATAAAAAGTTAAATTAATAAATGATATTTTTAATTAATTATTAGTTTGTTAAGAAGATACAAAATAATAATAAATGTAATAATATGACGTAAAATGTCATGAGACCTTTGCTTTAGACGAAATTGTTTTTTACAATTATAGATTTTGTTCTCTATATTTTGAAAGCACCTGAAATTTGTTTGTATTTAAAAATATTTATTATATTTTATCTCTTTAAACTCATTTGTGTATCACACATTTTTTTTTTCCTCCATTTTTTTGTCTCTCATTTCATCCAATATCATTTTTCTATGTCTTTAATATTTAAATCATAATTTAAAATAGGTTTTATTTATAAAAACAATTTAATTTAAAATATAAATAATCATCATAAAAAAATTTAAATATAAAATTTTATTTTTAATAAATAATAATAAATGAATGACTATTTTAAATAAAAAATTATAAATATTTTAATATAAAGCTTATTTATAAAAATGCTTAAAATGAATTTTATTAATAGAATTTAGAAAATAAGAATGGCGTGACGATGAAACACTTAACAATATATATGAAATGTTCATTTATTTATAAAATTAATAAATTGATGATCAATTTAATTTAAATTAAATAATATTATATTGAAATTATTTAATATGATATTTATAAAATGTCTATTTACAAAATATTCAAAAAGATTAATAATCATTAATAATAATTAATTATAATAAAACAAGAAATGAAATAAATTATAATTAAATGATATTTATTAAAATAGGAGACATGTAAAATAAAATAAAAAATGCATCATAATATCATGTGTATAAACAATTATAATCAGCAACTACATTTTATATAATATACAAATAGATATTATGTATATAGTTTTTTCTTTTAGGGGTGACCTTATAATAGACATTTGTGTTTGTATGTATTTTGGTTTTTTTTTTTTTAAGGAAATTGAATGATAAATAATGATACAGGAGTAAATTAAGTGAAAAATGTGATATCTCTTTTTAAAATTTGTTATAATTATGCTATTCGCTTAATGTAATATAAAATATATATATTTTTAATAAAATCACTTGTTTATTTTTTGTAAAATATATAATTTTTTATACTTATATATAAAAGTATCTTTATCATTTATTTTGTTCCAAGTCCATAAAATATCGTAATCTTGTTTGAATTTATTATATCATAAGTGAACAATTTATATAATTAAGATATTTAATTGTTCACCTTTTATATATAACTAATGCTAACAATTATTCCCAATTAATTGTTGAATCCTATTTTACAAAGCTCAAAACCAGGAATTGAAGAATAAGTTCTTAAATGAATTAATAGCTAAAAAAACCTTTTACAAAACGCTAATGTTTTTCCCACCTCAGGCACACGCGCTGGGCAACGCTAAGCGAGAACCAAAGTAAAGAGACTGAATTTCGCTCATCAGAGGTAAGGTAACTAATTTCGGAATTTCTTCCTCCAATCCAATGCTTTGAATATGGAACAAACTCCCAAATTCGTAGTTACATTAATTTCATCCATTGCAAAATTTTCATCCTAATTCTCAATCAATAACTATAAATGCAACAAGTCCTTACTAACTAAGAGACACGTTATTCCCCCAAAAGAAGAACTCACGCTGCTTATGTTTGTTGTTCTTTTACGGACAAATTCGATGGTTTATTCTTGATTTTATTATTAATAATCACTTTGTTTGTTGTGCAAATTGGTTATATTTGATTTTGACCACAAACTGTTTGATGTATGTTCTCAATCATGGACACATGCACATGACACACACACACAGATTCTTGTTGGATTGTATCTGTGAATGCTGAGCTTTGTGATACTTTGGATCACAAACTTTTGTTCAAGTCTGTAGTTTTGTTCTCCAATTAGGGATTTTTCACTGTCTAGCATGAATTGATCTGTGTCAAGTCATTTGATTTATAATTATTTATCCTCACTTGTAAATTAAAAGTTCCGTGTTCTAGGACATGTTTGTTTCTGATTGGAATTTGGAAAAGGTGTAAAATAACTTCTTTCTTGATGCTGTTTGATACATTGCCATAAAAATTGAGAAAAAAATGAATCTGGTTTGTCAAGTAGAAAATAATGTGATAGTGCTAATATTTTTGTTTTATATAATGAGCTAACAGTAAATATGTTTGTTTTTTATTTATTCTTTTTCTCAATTTTCTATTCTCCCATCATCTTAGTCATCAGACATCATGCCATCCACCTACTCCACCGTTATCTCTGACCAACACTTCATCTGCTGCAAAACCCTTGTTATTCCTCCTTCTTCATACCTTTGATCTACAGTTACAGTTCAAGGTAATGCTATGATTTTAATTCATATGCTGGATGCTGGAGATGATAACACTCCTTTTGTGCTCAAGTTTCTGAGTTGGGACAAATTCACCAAATCTATACCTTCATATGTTTGGTTGGTTCATGTAAATGCAATTTCTTGAAAGGCTTGAATCAGTTTGTGAATTCTGTGTAAATGGGTTTAGAGAGAGAGTGAGAGACTCTACTCAGTCAATATGATTGTGTTTAGAATCTATTCCTGTATAGTTTTCCTGCATTTGAACCTATTCAGGTTGATTAGAAAAGTAAAGTGAAATTTATCTTGTCAGTTAACTTTACTGTCTTTATCCATAGGTGATGAGTTCTGTTTGTGGAAATAAATATTGCTTGTTGTGTGTACATATATGTATTAATAGTTTCTGATACTATATGTGCATAGAATTTGGAAAACTGGTAAAAAAACCTATTATGCAAACCAATATTGTTCTTGTATTTTGGCTGTTAGCTATATGTTGTGAAAGTGAATTATAGAAATGAGATTGATTGGTTTTCTGATACTGGTCTGTGACTAATAGCACTATTGATATCTTTTGGTCTATTTTCTAGCAAGTATACTGTTTCCATCATTTACAGAAATTTCTAATCTGATTGAAACTCCAGATTCTGGTTGTTTAAAAATAAGAGTAAGCCTCAGAAAGTCTGGTATGTTTATGAGAAATATAGAAACTTAAAGACTCATTTGGTTGTGACTTCTGATTTGAACTGTTTAGTGCACACTCTTCTGGCTCGTAATTTACTGTCTGTTTCAATTATGGATCTTGGTCTATCTTTCTCTCTCATGGACCTCAGGGATGGTTCCACATGTTACTTTTGAGTTGATTTGACGCATTACATGACTGATCTATCTGGGTTCGATTCATGTTGTAGAGTTTTTTCAATGAGAAATACAAGCAACATACTCTTTGACACACTCTTTTGAACACACCCTCTTTTATTTGTTGAAATTTCTTGGAAATTACAAAAACAATTGTAGGTCCCACATCTTATTTAATGACTCATGATTTTGTAGTTTCCAATAAATATTAACCAATAGTAGAATGTGTATTAGGAGGTGTGTTAGAGAGTGTTGCTATTACTCCTCTTTTTCAATTCCTATACATGCTGTTTTGAATATGAGGTTGGATATCGGAGTTAGAGCCTCATCCTTTTTCCCCTTTGGTTTAAATTTATGTTATTGTGGTTGATTAATGTTTTTTGATAGATGTACTAGCATCCCTCCATTGACTTACCTTTTCACCAATAATCCCTTTCCCTGCTTTCTCTCATGCCTAAAGTGACCTTACCCTACATATAACAGTTTGAGGGTGGAGCTCAGCGCTGCTTGTGTAATCTTCCACCTCCATGCTGTATGTTGTTTGTCCTTAATTGCTTGTACTATGGGTATCTTTCAACTAAGGATATTGAATTACAATTCAAATCGTGAATCATTGGGGCTAAATTTTTAATCATGAATTGTAAGATTTAGAACCATGATTTCTAATTGGTTGTCAACATATCAAAATTAAACTCATTAGAATTTATATTCATTTGGATTTTTGAAATCATTTGGAAAGTGATAAAAAGGCACCATGTTTCGTAGCGGTTACTTATCTAAAAGATAGAAAGTTAGAAACTAGAAAGAAGAAAACCACCAACCACATGGCATTATTGATCCAAAACATAGAAGAATAGAAAAGTGCTAAGAAAAGGGTGCAATTTTCAGCTTGTATTTTTCAAAACAAAAAAAAGAGGACCGGGTTTCACATGACATGTTCTCTCTTCAGGTCCACATCATGTCATCTTCCACCCATCTTTACAGACCTGATTGCTTCTGGCAGTTTCAATACAATGCTTTCAGCTTTACCCCAACACTCACTTCTGACACGTGTTTGGTTTGATAATGGTGACCAGAACACTTGTTTTCTTTACTACTAAGGATAACAATGTTTGGGATTTCTACCTGCAGAGGAAAAGGACAGTGATGATATTGACAAACTGGGGGCCATTTGAGCCTATTATTAAAGGAGCATGGAGGATTTCTAAGTTCATGTGTTATGCACACGTTACCAGTACCTATCTGATTGCCACTGCTGTGGTAAGCATGATTTCTATGTCGACCTGTCTTGAATAGTTAAATTCTATTAAGTAACCACTTCTAATGCTGCAGACCTCTGGTCCTAGCATGCTTCCTGCAATCGATTTGACAACAAGTGTGTTCTTAATTGAAAAGATCTCAACCCAGTCTGGTAAAGTTGCTTGTGGAGATATTGTAGTTTTGCGCCATCCTCAACACCCTAGGCGCTTCATGACCAAACGGGTGGTTGGATTGGAGGGTGATAGTGTTACATACATTTCCAATCCTGAGACCTATGAATTGGAGGGTGATAGTTTTACAGACATTTCCTATCCTAAGAACAATGATGAGCCTAAGACGATTGTGGTATGGTCAATTTCTTATAAAAATTAAATTCCCATTTTTTGTGATCATTTTTTATTATGGGTTTTGCTTTGCTAGTATTTTCAAGTTACTTTGTTTTATTGGCATGACTGGTAACTGGCATCCTTGCTTCTTCACATTAAGAATGTGTTTGGAGATTTTGTGGTCTAAGTATGTCTTCCCTCTATAGGTTCCAAATGGTGGCGTTTGGGTAGAGGGAGATAATAAGTATAAGAGCTATGATTCTAGAAAATTTGGTCCTGTTCCTTATGACCTTATTCTGGGCAAGATGTTCTGGAGGGTAAGTTTGTGTATGATCTGATGACTTGCCACTCAAACCTCCACATCCTTTTCCCTCCTTTTTTCTTCTGTCACCTTCCCTTAATACTTTGATATTTTGGATGTAGATATTGCCACTTAAAGATTTTGGACCTTTCTGGAATAAATGATCTGAAACAAAGCATTCAATCATGGAAGCTACAATCTTTTGCAACATGACTCTGTATGTTTAATTTTGAAGGGCAAAACCCTACATATTAGGACTCTGTAATTTACTCCCTAGACTGGTGCATTTTGCTCACAGAAGATTCAAATTGCTACATTTTGTTTTCTATTACTTGTAAGGGAAGTTTATCTTTTATGAATAAAGTAAATGAAAAGAAGTAGATGATCCCAAAATCTACTCAGATATTAGAACTGGAAGCCTACATAGAATTTTCTGTTGGTTGAGCACATCCTTCATACATCTATTATGGTTGGTCAATTAGCTTGATGGAAGAACTTGTGTAATCCTATCGTAAGAGCCTGTTTGTTTCACATTTCAAAAACAGTTTTATAGTTTTCTAAAATTAAAAAAAGTAGAAAACTTGTTTGATTAATAAAAGTTAAAATACTATCTATAATGCTTTTCTGGTCCCTGCAATGTTCTCTGGTTCCTGCACCTGGACAATAGTCATGCTTACTCTGTTGTGTCTATACTCGTGAATGCTTATTATAATTATGTTTTCTATTCGATTTCTGTTCTATGAATAACACTTTGTGACCACCAAAATTAAAAAAGAATTATTTTCCTAATGTAATTGTAAAATTTTGGATAAGGAGAACAAAGCAAATGATGGGAAAACTAGACTTTTCATTAGTATGTACACTCGTACCAGTGATTGTTTACACAGATTAAAGAAGAAATGGGTTTAACTCTAACAACTTCACTCAGATATAGTGGCTTAGAGCTGAATATTAGAGAGGGCATATTTTCTTTTATTAACAGTAAATGTTATAAAGGCTTTTGTTTTGGGGGTTGGCTACCCCTATTGTCTTATACCCAAGGCCATCCCTGCATCTTCCAATACAATGCCATCAACCGAAATCGGATACAACTTATAAGCACTTCATTTAGAATGAGTTTATTGAATTCGTCCATGACAAGTCTTGTCAAGGGTTTCTCTTGAAATTTATTAAATCTTGAATTAATTATTCAATAAGTACCAATAGTTTTATTCAATTTTAAAACCAGTCATAAAAGTAAAAAAGTTTCTGATGAACATTATAGTTACAAAATAATTTGACTTGACTCTTGTGAACATTTATCATATTATCGTATTACCAGTAATTTATTACAAAAATGGCAAACAAAAAAAATCAACTACTACATGGTCATTTGGAATGTTTACAAATTTTTTATTTTTAAATGTAATTTTTAAAATAAAACGTATTTGACAAAAATGAAATTGAAATAATTTTTAATTTAATTATGAAACACTTTTATATTCATTTTCAAAATTAAAAAAAAAATTGACAATTTTGTTTAGTTTTAAAAAATACACTCTTATTATCTTTGTGCATGAATCTTCTCATCGTTACCACCATCATCAACATCACTATCTACTGTTACATCCACCTCTGACGAATTTTTACACTACTTATGACAATACAAAGCATATGAATTTGATTTTTTTAAAAAAAAAATTATGCAAGTGTTGACAATGAAGAACATCATAGCACGAAAGTAGTGCTAACAATGAAATGGTACTCATCTATGGTATACTATGGAGGATCATCGAAGATAAAGGTGTAGTGGGGAGAAGTGATTGTGTTGGAAGTAAAAGGGAAAAATCTAGATCTTGGTAACGAAGTTGATAATGCAAAAGTGCTTCAAGACAAAGCAATAGATGCAACAACAAAAAGGGACATAAAGGAGGACTAATATCAAGGAGAAGTGATTTATGAAAGTGTACAGGATAAACTCTAAGGCAACGTTGTTAAGGGGTCTTGTTTAGTGTTTCTCATAATAGATTCATACAACTCCTATTAAGTAAATTTTAAAAAGCATTATAACAATTTTGGAAAGTAATTTTTACAGAGAATTATAATACTTTAGAAAAGTAATTTCTAGAATTTAGGTTTTAGAAAAGGGTAATTTGAGGATAAATAAATAAAATTACATAAAAGAGGTAGTTAATAGGAGAGATGCATTCAATCATTGCCTACTATATTTTGGTCATATCACTTATCAATATGGAATTTTCAACATACCCTCTCACTTGCATGATAAGATATCTATTGGTGGTTCAATAATAGTCCAAAAATGAGTAACCTGATATGTTCAACAATACTTGTTAAGATAGACTCAATATCACCTTAGAATTTAGGTTTGTACCTAAATCACCTAAAAAATTGGCATATAATGTGAGGATTATCTTCTTATATAATATATTTTGGTCATACTACTAGTTGATGAAGTGTTATTTTACATTTATTAGTGTCTTATTTTATATAGATTTTTCATGTTCTTGTAGAAGTTTTTGTCCTTTGTAAGTGTTTTTTTATGTTGTGCCTATTAGACCTAAATGTTAAATTTTGCTAATTTTTGTATTTATTATGTGTAGGTCATTTTTAAGGGTCAAATTGAGCATCAAGATGTCCTACATTTTATGGATTTCATACCTTTGTTTATTTTGGGCTTAATGGTGTGTTAGTGGCCTAATAGCCTTTGTACATATTTCATATTTGTATTTTATATTAGTTGGTTTGTTAGTTGATTAGTTAGTTGATTACACCTTAATTATATACACTTTTATATCAAATTTTAGTTGAAATTTAATAGTAATTTTTATTCTTTATTTTTCTCTCTCTCTCAATTTTGTTTTCTCTTCTTCCTAAATTCTTCTATTGTCATTTTTTATGAGGAGCTTGCTATGATGATAATCATGGTGGGCTAATGACCTTTTCAATCCAAAGATTTTAAAGCTTAAGTAAATTTGAGTTATACTATGTTTTATATTCAAATTCGTGAATCATGTTTTATCCTCTTTTCTCTTTTCAATTTTCTAAATATACACATGATCATATTTTGATTTGCAAAATTGACTTGGGATTAGGGTTAGGATTGATTAATCCTTTCACGATAATTAATTAATTACTTGCGCCAATTCAAATGGTAATTGAATTTGTTTAAATTCATAAACACGATTGTATTTTTAATTTTGATGAATAAATACGAAATTATTATCTCATGATTTCAAATTGAAATACATGATCATAAATTGTTTAAATTTTTCTTGAACCATGATGATTTACTAAAGCATTAGATCCTTTGGTTGTTTCTGGAAAAAAAAATTCAATCGTAATTCAAGTTTTAATCTCATTTTAATTGTTGCATTCAATTGAAATTTGCCCTCACCAATTTCAAATTGAAATCCTACACCAATAAATTGTATTTGAAAATATGACTTGAGTTGATCCTATATTACAAATTTTATTAGGAAATTCGGTAATTTTGACAGCACTTCAACAAGTGGTATTACTAGTTGACGTGAGATCTCCAACATCTTCCAATGTTTGAATTCATGAAAAATTGAGAATCTTCAATTCAATAAAATCCTATTTTGTAGACATTTTATTTGATATTTCAACATTTGTATGACAAATAGTGATAGACCCTTTTTCTAGAGCTCTTCATTTTTTATATTTTGTAATCCTAAATTATCCAATTTTCTAATCTCATTAGAATTTCACAAAGTTTATCTTAAACAATTATCCTTTCACAATCTTTGATGAGTTGCACCCACTAAATAGACAAGTATACAAAAATGTTCATGAGAAAAAATAAAAATTAAGATAGAAAGAGGTACACTGAAATGTGAAGTGCATGTAAATGGATGTCAAAAATTGAAGCTCGTCTTTGATCTATCCAATTTAAACCCATTAGTTCCCTTTGTTTTATAGAAAACCCATTGGTTTCATTGAAATTGAACTTAAAACATTTAATGAATTTGTCTTATCTACATAATGCATGTTTAGTTGTACATCATAAATGTGATTTTACACATTTACTAATAGTGTTTGAAACTAAACAAATCTCATTTTTTTTAAATTCGCAGCACTTTTGATGTAAAAGCAACTATTAATCGCTCTCCTCAACATATGTCATAATTAGCTACTGCTAATCCAACACGTAAAAAATTAGTAATACACATCTTAAATGTGATTTCTTACTTTTCAACAAATTTTTAAACACACTAGTGATCAATATCATCAAAAAGAGAATGAAAAATGATGCATAAAAGCAATATATCTTCAATGAGCTTAACGAGTTCCTCCATAAAATCTTGGCTTAATTTACACACACAAGAAAATCAAGGCTTAATTATTCAATTGGTGCCCACAGTTTTATTCAATTTTAAAATCAGCCGCAATAATTTAAAAGCTTATTTGAAGCTTTTATTTTAAAATCAGTCATAATAATTTAAATCCTATTTGAACCTTGTAGCCATGTCCCCAATTGCCATTAATTTTGTACATAAAGTTGCAAACAGCAAAATGAGCTCACGCAAGAATTCATTTAGCCTTCTTGAATTACAATGTTGCCAAACCACAACTTATACAATTCGTTTATCCTAAAGAATGTCGTGTAATTAATTATAAGAGTGATGAGACAAGCTAAATTACCGCACCGAAATTAAAAACAACTAATCGTTAATGAAAAAAAACATTTGATTGAATAAATCCAATTAAAATTTCATCAAATTTGTCATTAATCCTTTGAACTCGACGGTAACAAGCATTACCTAACGAAAAAAGTAACTGACAATATCAGGTCTACAAAACATGTGAAACACTGAACTTGATGCCAACAAATCCTATCACAAACTCTTAATTCAGTGTCAGCGTCGATTAGCTTATGCATCCCCCACTTAAATATATACATACCCTCCATGATTATAACAGAACATTCTCAAATTTGAACTAGCAAAGAGAGTTACCATAAGCACAAGATGTTGATCAACCACAATACACAGCAGCCTGCACCAATGTGGCAACTCCAAACCAATAGGTTGAAACTGGGGGCTCATCTTTTATGTGTTCAAAAAATTACCAGAACACTAGAATAGTCCTTACAGACATAATATGACTGATTGACTGACACTCGGCTAAGACCAGACAAATTTCAGGCCCTAGCAAATTAAAAGGAGAAATGAAGCAGTGAATCCTCCGCAAAAAGTTAAAATAAAACCATGTATCAACCATGACTAATTTCCTTCTCTTTCACCTTGCATACATCTTCCGCAGTCTTGATAAATTTTTTTGTCAAATCATCAACCTGTAAGAAGGAAATATTGGAAATCAAACAACCAAAGCTATGGAATCCAGTTATCTTATCAGCTTCAATAAGCATATATAAGTTACTTCTTTCTCCAATCTTTTTATGTCATCCTTGGGGAGACTTGAATACAACTTCTTTATCGCATCCATTGCCTGTAAAATTAACAATTTCAATCACAATCTGCAGAAAATTATGGTATAATATTTTGAAGATAACCCAGAACCGTAGGACCAGACTCTCCCGTTATTGCATTCTTTTATGTTCTGAAACATTTTATTAGCTCTAAGAATAATAATAATAATAATAAAAACCATGCATTTTAGATCAGGACATAAGCAGCTACTTCTATAAGGGTGAATGGAGTGTAAAGAAAAGCATGTGTAACGAAAAGCATCAGTTCCAATATTTGAAAACTCATCAGAATGCTCAAGTAGAAAAGATAGCGTTAATCAATGCCTGACCAAAAATAATTCAAGTTACAAAAAGCTGAAAATATGCAGAATAAGAGAGAATTCATTCTTTCCGCAACTACCCAGCATCTCAAACCCTTAATTTACTCAAAGGCAAACCTTGCATAAGAAAGTCCAGAAATACCAAAGCCACACTAAACCTTTTGCCGAGCTCTTCTAATACTTTGACGAGCATCTTCACATGATTTAGCAACCAACTTAGTCATGGCCTGAAATAAATGTAAACAAAAGGATATAGCAGCATGACATATGATAAGAGGTGTTTAAAGGGTAAAGAATAATTAAATGGAGTGAAATGAGTCTACCTGCATATGCTCTTTGGTCAATCTGGTCATTTCATCATTAAGAAGGAAATTAATTAATTGATATTGAGCTTGAAAGTCAAGTTCTTTAATAGCTACTATATCCAACCAAATTCAATCTGACAGGCATGAGTAAATGAATGTCAATAGAAATGCGCTTACGGTGGAATAACAGCAATCAATCTTTCGCCATCTGATTTTGGATTTAACCCCAACGGAGATGAAACAATGGCATTCTCTAATTGCTTAAGCGTCTGCAGAAGTTAGGCATCCCATATGCAAAAGTAATACCAATTTAGTACTTAGCATTCTACAAATAAGTAATAACAAACTCCAACTCCCAAGGTAAAGTACCTGTGGATCATAAGGATTAACAGACAAGGTTTTTGGATCTAAGACTGAAACAACAGCAACCCGATTCAAAGGCACCTTCAAACCACTGGTTTCAACAATAATATGATCAAGCATTCCTGTAGAGACATGCTTGTCATTATTGCATTTGAGTATTGACTAACAAGACACACAGATGATCTACAAACAATTGTGACACGCATTAATATACCTGGAGATGCCCTTCCTGTTCGTAGCTTGCTTAGTTCTGCTGATAATGCAGCCATTGCAGCCTCCATCTGTGATACAGCATTTGCCTTTATAGTAGGACCAACATTTGGTGGAACTTCAATTGTACTGACACCCCCTTCATCCTCTAAAATGTATAAACAAATGACCATTAAAATCAAGTAACATTTATAATGCCTAATAATAGTTAGACAAGAAAAGTTCTGCACGATTCAATAATTCAAGAAAATTGTTCAGGCAAGCTATTGAGCATCGACATGTTCCAATCAGAATAATCCCATATCAACTTCAAAATCTAAAAGCTTGAGCCTTGGTGTTAGTTGCAATTTGCAACCAATAAAAATAATTGCATGCCTCGTAGATTTATACTTGCAATCATCAAACTTAACAAACCTTTATTTACTTAAGCATTTCATTGTCACAGGCTGCAAACTCAATTCAATAAGCAAATTCCACCAAACAACCATCCTAGAAAACTCATGCATTTGATTCATAAAAAGCTTCTTGGAAATTCAAGAAACTATCCCCAATTTCTCTTATTCTTCATCTTCAAGAAATTATGTTGCGTAATCCTAAATGCACCCTAGAATTTATGTTTACCACTTGAAATTTAAGCTAAATTCCCATAAAAAACACTTAGCAGCACCAAGAAAATCCATTCACAACAGCCATCAAAATTAGAACACTTAAAACTGAATAAAAAATTCATAGGGAATGGGCATGTTTATTACTCAATAGACAACACTTAGATGCAGTTCTTTAAGTAAGTACTTCTAGTGCCACTCTTCAATCAAACTTAAAATATCAGCTCCTTATTAATTGCTGACTTTAAATGTTCTTAGAATTTGTATTCAAGCCTAACTTAACCTCAAAAACTAACTCATGAGATGAGGGTTGCCCTCACTTATATACACCATTTTAAACATATAACTAGTTAATGTGCACACCCCTCTTGTCGAGAACTAAACATTTTGAAAATAAAGTTTGCAAGATAAGACATTTGCATGTAGTTTGATAATGGGTGGCTCAATAGGCCCAACACAACTACTAGATAGACTCTGACATCATTTTAAAATTTGAATTTGGATCTAATTCTATCCAAAATCTAGCTCGGTGTAAATTGTTTCTACTTATGTACATTATTTTAGTCATATCACCAGGCAACACAGGATTTCCAACAAATGTCAACATTTATTAATTATTATAAGAGTTACAGAGCTGAAACTCCAATTTCAATCTGAAAACAAAACCAAAATCACCCAACAAACTGCCCCTACATGTCCTTATTCAATTCCCCTCCTTAAACTGAACCAACAAAACTCAAAACTAAACAAACCGGTATAAGAAAAACCATCATTACTTGTGCAGAGAGAAGCAAAGACGTACTTGACTTTCGACCTTTGGCAAAGGCTCTGCGACTTTCCGCAACAAAATTAGGCGTTGCCGGAAGACTGAACACTCTGTTACTATAGGACACAGACGTTTGAATCAGAGACACGTCACAACCACGGACCGCACCGGAGGTTCGGAGCCATAACATGTTCCGGTACGAGAATACTCGTCTAATGTACCCAGACATCATCGAATTCAAGTTTCTTTGTTAATTATTTCGATGTCTGCAATGATTAATAAAAAAGGTAACACCATATAGGAATAAAAAATTTTACAAATATATTTTGACACTGAATTGTAGAAAGATGATATTTGTGTGAAGAGAGAGTAGAAAGCACTAACGTTGAGGATCTGATTCCGAAGATCAAAATGGCAGGTCCCCTCTGAAGCTCTGTGCTTCAGAAAGGGTTTTAGGGTTTACGGGGTTTTAGAAAGAGATGTGAAATGGGCTAGCCCAATCAACTCGGCCGTATTTTGTTTGGGCCAAGACCCAAAAGCTGAATTTGTGAGGCGTAAAATTACTACTCTTTCCGTTCTATCGTAATGTCATTTTAAAAAAATAATTTAATATAATTATTATTTTTAACTTTTCAATGTAACATTAATTATATTTTTTATTTACATTTATAAAAATAATAATATACAAAAAATATAAATAAATTAATAATAATAAAATTAATTTTGTAAAATTGTTATTTTTATTTATTTATTTATTTTTATTAACATATGTAAAAAAATTAAAACTACACTTATTTTGAGACTAATGCAATAAATAAATATTTTAATATAATTTTATTTTATAATATATAAAAATTATTATTATTATATGTTTTAAATTTTATAACTTACTATGATTATAATAATAAAGATAATGACAAAAACTAATGTGAAAATGAACTATAATTTCATAAATTTATTTAATATTTTTAAGTGAAGATACTGCTATAATAGTGTCACACAAATTCAAAAATAAAATTAGAGATTTTTTTCATTT
>JAMLFT010001292.1:0-31851 GCA_026544285.1 Pachyrhizus erosus
TTCAATAAAATATTTTTATTTTTAACTAATGTCCTGTCCTATTAGTACTGTTAGAACACCGGATTACATTTGTAATAATTAATCATGAATTTTAATTTTATGTGTCAAGTCAAGTTGCCAAAATCTTGTAGGATGTTAATTAAAAAGTTAATTTATTTTGAAATAAAATATATTTTTAATTTCTAAATTTATAAAATACATATTTTTAAATTATAAGTATTTTAAAATAATTTACAAAAAATACTTATATTTTATAAAATTTAAATACTAAAATATTTAATATAAAAATATAAAAATATAAAAATAAAAAGCAATAATGAATAAAAAAATATTTGATTTAGATTTATTATAATATGGTAATGATATATTTGTTTTTAATATTGAAAAAAAATGTATAGAGGAGCAGTGAATAGGTTGAAAATGAAAGGGCGAGGAGGGGAAGAAGTGAAAAGAAAATAGTAATAGTAATATTATTTTTAGTAAATGAGGAGTCAAAGCGGGGTGTGCGTAGAATGGACGGCTGAGATTCTCCGAGCATGGTACGCTGCAGGCATGGGCATGTGATGGCATTAAATGCTTGTGGGTACGGCGGGAGTGTGGGTCCCATGGCGAGGGGACAAGAGCACGTGGTGTGAATTGAAGACTTGGGTCACGTGGGGGACCACCAATGGTGACCAGATATGTTTGGTTCCTGTTCCAGTGGGGACCACCCTTTTCAATTATGGGGTCATCATAATGCTCATCACTAGTTGTAGTGATAGTATAGTATGTTAGTATTGTTAAGCAAGCATCTTCAACACCCTGACCACCTCTATTGCGCATTTCTCGGGCCCTCCCCTAATATACATATCGCCTGCATCTCTCCTGCACTGCACATGAATCTCACTTCTAATTGTAATCTAGTGTCAAATATTACTCCACTTTTCATCTCTCACATTATTATATCAAAATAACAACAATTCATCACATCTTCAAATTTTTCATTTTAATCATTTCTTTACATCATTACCATATCAACTAATAATTCATGCCATGGGGCATTTTCAAAATATATTTAACACTGTTAAGTAACCTGCTTATGTAGAAGCATTGTACTGTATCTCTCTAGACAAAAAGGGAAAATTAACAGGGACATATAGATCTTAGGTGTGTTTGACAAAGTCAGTGGATAAGATAGTTAAAAGGTTATTAAAAAATTAGATAAAACTTGAAAATTAATAAGTGATACGGTAATTTTAATCAAATTAATAGCTAAACTAGCTAATATGTTTATGAAAAGACTTGGAAAATAAAATACGAACTTATAAGTTCAAATGTTACACGAAACAGTTTTTTTTTTTTAAAAAAAAAAAAGTGTTTTCAAAACACTAAAACCATAAATAAAGTCATTTATTGTGTAGATTTAATTAAATGAAACAAAAATTGAAGTTAGTTAAATAAAGTAGATTAAAAGTGTTGGCAAACAGGGTGATTATTTATCTATAAATAAGCAAGAAGGTTGTTTTTGAAAAGGGTGGGAGTGAGTGGATGAGATGGTCGGGTCTCAAGTCTCAAGTCTCAAGTCTCAATTGTCGAGCCATAAGCTCAACAGGAAAGCTATGTCCCAATGTTTTGACTAATCAGCGCAGACATTTATTACCGTCGACTTTATATATGAAGATCTGTGCATGTCAAGCGGGGGGAATCCAAAGATACATGTTTGGCATTTGGACAACTTCAAATTGAAAAGCTAGCATTTTCAACATATAAATCACATCACAAGCTTTATGTTTTAAAGGACAATTAATTGGTGATTGCATTCTCACAAAGCAGCTTATTAATGAGCCCAAAGAAAGCTGAATTACAGGACCACTGCAATGCCATTTTCATGTTGATGAAATCAGACTTGTATTTTCCTTTTAATTAATGCATGGTAGGTCTTGTTGGTAGAAATACCAGGGCCAAACAACCATAATATCTGTTTAATTTCTGACCAATGTCACTCCTTATTAATATTCCTCGCATCTTTTTGTTAGACAAAGCATAAAGATGAACTGGAATCCGAATTTCATATTTAAAATGAGCCCACTTCCGTACCAAGTTTCTGGTACTCCTAAATGCTTCATCTTGATGGATAGGCTCTTCGGTAGACAATTGCAAAACCATCACCATTACATCAATGACAATATCCACACAAATAAAAAAGGATAGCATCAGCTCGTAGGGTGACAATTAACAAGAAATATATAGGTCCATATAATTGAGCCTACTACTACAATTTACTAGAACCACCTGCTTAACTTTTCTCGGGGAACAAAGCGAATGATAAATGACATTTGCTTTGTGTGTGTAATCCATAACTTAGCAAAACCCAAAAAAAAAAAAAAAAATGGACCATGATATACCACCCCCATTTTGGAGTGTATTGAGATGGAAGGAAGAAAGTGATTTGATTGGGAAAGAGATACAAGAACAAAATAGAATAGAAAGAAATGAAAGAGAAACTAAGAGTATGAAAATAGTTATTCAAATAAAATAAAACTATACACACTCACACAAAACAGGATTCACAAACAGAATTGTAAGCAAAATACCACCAAAATGATAAGTACAGGGAGCGAAAATGTAGAGCAAATTTTCATGGCAAGTGCACTTAGCTATCCTACATGGTAATTTAAAATAGCTAAAAGCGGGGCATAGAACAAAAGTATCCCTAACTTCACTCAGATAAGGATTTCCATAAAATCTAGTACATGACTTTGGGTAACAATTTCTATCAGCCAAATGTTTGTTAGGGCATTAGGCGGTTAGCTTCATATAGTTGTCTCATCAGTCCATCTCAATTTGCTTCAACATAGCAGTGCCCAGAAGTTACTACTCAATTGTGAAAATATCTTTATGGTTTTCTTTAATCTTTTTTGGGCTTTTTGATAGGACACTTTTAGCTTTCTACGTTATGAATAAGCAAGGCACCACAGAGGCAGTAAGTTTTACGTAAATGCATATGCATGTCCAGACAATAGATGGATATTGAAAAGCATCAATGAACTCATTTACTTAAACAGTCATATCTCCAACAAATCAACTGCAAAGGATATACGGCATTTCAAACCTGACAAACAGAATACTTCAACAATTAACCATGGAGTTTATCAGGTAGATGAATGACATCTAAGGAGAAACTGGAAGAAAAAAAATAAATAAGCATCATAATACCAGCATTTAAATACAAGAAGAAAAGAAGTGAAGTAATTAACCAATGCTATATGACCTACACAACAACAGCAAAGCAGTTCACTAATTTCATTTATTATAAAGTCATTAGAATCTAAACGAAAACAATCATTACAATGATAATGTAATAATCACTAAGTCAGCACAAGGTTAATTTCAGAAACTGATTAACTGCTTTTCAGGACACATGCGATAGGCACCGCATTCAACTTCTGAGTAAGAAAATCAAGGACAGTTGTTGCATTATTCATCTCCTCCAGGCTCTAAGTGCTGAAAGTTTTTATTGGAGAACTCTACTAGTCAATAGAAGCAGTAGATGGTGGAGAGAAAAACAATTGCCATCAATTGAACATACCAATTTGACAATCCCCATTTCACCAAATATAATAACAGAACCATTTCCCGCAACATTTACATGAAATGAAGAACACATACCACTAGTGTATTCCCAATGAAGGGCAACCAAGGGATCAGCAGAGAACACACACACGCACACAAATTCAAGTATTATTAGTCAAAGTCAATTTTAGCTACTAAGCAGTAATATACTTAATCAAATCTTACACCAAAACAGCATAGATAATAGTTAAATACTTGAAGCCAATAGATCTTCCTTAACTTAGAAGCAAAGACGCATTCAATTCAACTTCAACAGCACACATCCTCCGTAAACCTTGGGGCATTCTCACTTCATGATTGAGACAGGTATACCAAATATAGACACCATGCTTGCCCATTCAATTTTCTTATAGACTAATTAAATGTTCCAAAGAGCTTTTTATTACCATACTTAGGCTTATGGAAAAGGCTAATGACTCCTATAGACTATGTTTGGCTTATTTCAATAACTTTTATAGTCAAATTTATGTCGTAAGCTCATGTGATAAGAGCTTATTGAACAAGCATTTAATTCAGTTATTTACCCAAACACATATTCTTAGGAATTTCGCAGACACATTTTGAGTGCAAAATAGAAACTTAAAGTTATAAACTTCATGTCTACGAATAGGATTCATCAGCAGCAGTCAAAGGCATTTTTATCCTCTTTTTCTGATCTTTCAGTTTGTGCTTCTGTGATGGCTGAAAAGTCAACTACAAGTAAATATATAAATTGACTATGAACTTGACATTATATTAAATCATGATGGAAAATAATCAATGACGGGAGAGAATGAGATCAGAATGTTTTCTGAGTTCTTTTGGCATGAAATGGGGCACCATCTTGATAGAACAATAGGCTGTAGTAACCATTTAATACTAGAAATTGTCACCTTTGTAAAGAATAGCTTCCTTTCCCAAGAATCTATTACCATTCTATAATCTATTTTTCTTGAACTAATACGTAGAGCAATAAAATTTCATCATCTTGTTTTATTTTTTAGGGGATAAATACAAGCTAGTTCTCTGCACCAATTAATTATATAATTGGCATAACCTATGAAAATCCATCTAATGATATCAGTGTGCACTCTATAGTTCTTGATTCCCATCTTTCATGTTGTTAGATGGACAAAATATGAAATAAATCATAAAAATATCAATTAGTGCGGTCAAATATTGTAAAAGAGAGGGGGTAAAGGCACACAACCACTTGGTAATAAAGAATCATAGAATGATTGACTCATGGTCATGATCAAGTCCACCAGACCCTCCTGCCTTTCTCCCTCAACACTGAGTATTCCTCCTTCTGGTGAAAATAGAAACAAAATCTGAGAATATAATACGGATACTTAGTGTGTAATACAGAGTCATGCTTGCTCTGCGCAACTGCGTGAGAACTAAACTACCCATAGTTAAACTGAAGATGTAATAGACTAAGTTTTTGGTTGAAATAATGAAGCAATATCACGAGATAGACATTATCAAGCAATGGATCCTCTTGAAAGCTTTAGATGTTAAGTCCAAATCTAGGTGTATACTTTATACCTCTGATGCAATCCCTCAAATGAATTTGTGCTCAAGGTTTGACAATGAACGCACCAACTTTTGCCTGTGCTGAAATTAAAAGATAAGAGTATTGAACTTCTGATTATTTATTGGACTAAAAGTGTATCAATCATTTTTTTTTCTTTATTCTCCGTCCACTAAAATTTAAATTGATTAATTTTAGTCCCAATAATTTTAGATTTGATTTTATAAAATATTATTCTTTAATTTTAATCTTTCAAAATCTCAAATCATTATTTTTGATTCCTAAATTTTATTTTAAGATAAATAAATAATATTTATTTTAAGAATTTAGATTTTTTTTTTTAAAAATAACTCATGTTCACATTATATTATAGATACTAGGGGATATTATATGCAATAATCACTTGATTTTTATTAAACATATAAGTCTTTAATAAATGTCACATAATAATAGAGATTAAAAAAATTATTTTTAAAAGATGAAAACCAAAAAAAAATTATAAAGACTAAAATCAAAATTTATGAATTTTATAAGGACTAAAAACATATTTAAAAAAATTTAAATTTTTTTAATAAATAGACCCATTAAACTTTACTTATAATCCAGTTTATCTTTAAAATCTTTCCTTTTTACAAATAATTCTTTATCAGGCTATTTATCTTAAATGCTATTCATTCAATTTTTTGTTACCTTGATAAATTTTTCAATATTTAAAATATATAAAAAAATCAAATTTAGAAGATATATATAAAAAGGGGAGATAATAAAATAAATAAAAAATTATTTGATTTTTTGGTTCTAGATTTTATTATATTTTAAGTTTAGAAATTGATTTATAAAAGTAAAAATAATAAATAGTTGAAATTTCTTCTTCCCAATTTAATACAAGATACTATTTATTAAAAATGGTAAATTTTAGAATTAATTAAGAAGGAATTAAAATTTATGTGTATACATATAAAAAGAGATAAAATTTAAGGATTACTTGAAATATAATTAAATTTTGTGATATTTATTTACAAAATAAATAAGATTTAAAAATTAATTGAGAAAAAAATAAAATTTAAGATATTTATTTATAAAAAAATAAAATAGAGATGAATATTTTTTTTTTTCAAAAATATATATAAAGGTGAACTTGAAACAACATCATTGGCGAGTCAGCCCATAATTCTCAGCCTCAGCTTTTTTGAAAAATATTATAGCCCAACGTAGCAAATGATATGACCCAGCTAATGAACGAAAAAAAAATACTGGCCCAGCAACCATTCTTATTTCTATGACTTTCTTTCCATTTTACTTAGGCTCTTATTGATTAAAAATGCAATAACTAAATATTATTTTATGATACTTTTAACTTTTGACAAGTTAATCTAACCTAATCCATAACCCACTAAAATTAGAATAAATTGATTATTCAATTCTATATCAAAACGGATCCAATTGACCTTATATTTCGGTGAGTTTAAAATGAGTTAAATTGATTAGCTTAGTCGGTTTTAACATCTGTATGAATGTGAATGACTAAATTTAGCAAACTCAACATAAAATAAATAAATGAATATTCTATAAACAAAAAAAAAAAAAAAACGGAAGGTTTACACGTCCTAAGGAAAACTGAGCAACTAAACAGAGATACAAGAGACATGTTTTTAAAGGAAGGGAACAAATGAGAGGGACATCTTATCAAGAATGTGACAATTGAAGGAAGGAAATGTTGGTGGATGATTGAGATTGAGGGGTACCTCGACAAAGTTGGGGCACTCATTGGATAGGGGCATAGGGCACCAAAACCAAATGAATTACATGTTTTGAGTCAACTTTTGCAACCCCCTTAGGAAGAAGTCTACTAGGAGCTAGACAGAGACTCAACATAAGGCCACAAAATTTTGCTTTAACAAAAGAGCATATCCCAAAGTTGTAGAACAATCCACCAAGAAAGAGATCTTAGTCATTGTGAATTAGACCACCACTCACTTCTAAACCTATCGCTCTAACTTTTGAATGATCCATTAACTTTAATCTTTATATTATCAGCAAGTGGAAATGTCCATCAATGAAAATGATTCTAAACAACTATGCTGATCCGTTACCAGAAACATTAAACAATAATTAATTATGCTGTCACTGACGAATCTCATTCAACGTGCATCCACCATACCTTAACACCAAAGGTATAGGTAAAAGTGAAATATATTAAGATTATTAATCACTTAATTTCGTCCATAATACTTAAAAAAATTACTAGTATCTATTAACATGTCTAAATTATAACTTACACTATTCAATTTCCAACATGGGACATGCAAGTCCAAACTGATTTCCATACATAAATAATATGTTTAAAAATATAATCAAATTATGTTTGAACATAATTTTAAATTTAAAACATGATTTATTGGTAAAAGTTTTAAAAAAATCCTATGACCAAACTATGGTTTTTACAAACTATAATCCAATCATGACATCATTTATTTTCTTCGTGAATCCATGCACTAGCTTCTTGTCATCGACTGCTCGCAAAACTAATATAGTTAAAAAAGACTAAGTTAACAATGGAGAAAAATAAACTAAAAATTTAAACATTTATATAAACTAAAGTAATTTTCAAATTTAAAAATGGATCCAATACAACCAAACTCCTCACGCACAAAAAATTGACAAGTTAGGGAAAATTTTAAAAATAATCCTTAATTAAAAGTTACTGAATTTAAAATTATTTAATTTAAAAGTATTTAATAAAACCAGCTGGTGTCCCACACTAAAGAAGGAACTATACTATAATATTTAAAGGTAAAAATGATAAATAATAGATTGTAAGATATAAATTCATACATTATTTTAATATTAAATATTTTTTTTGGTCCTTTTGTCTTTTCTTTATTTTTTTTAGTTTAATTATTTATCTTTTAAAAAATTTATTTTAATTCTATATATTTTAAAAATAGGTAGCTTTGTTCTTACTATTACATTGTTGATAGAAAAAAATGTTAAAAGAGGTTTCTTTCCCAAATTAAGAAATTAGAAATCGTTTTGTTGCTTTTGCTTAAATTGACAAATTAAGGTCCACAATTGACTTCCATAATATTCTCCTTTTAAGGACCATTGATTCAAGTAAGTTTGCATGCGAGTGCAGGGCGAATTATTTCAGAGACATAAGTTTGCATTTGAGTGGTATAGGTAATTAGGATCAAATGACTTGATGATTGACATGGTTTTGTATGTGAGTTTTAGATATTTTAGATCAAAATAAGAATTAATATGTAAATACTTGTTGATATGGACACAATTAAGTTGATCATAAATTAAGTGGTTGCTTAAATGGATGACTTATACAAATAATTAAATAGAATCTCATGGGATCAACTAAAATCTATTTAAAATTATAAAGAATTATTTTAGACTTGATTAGTGAATCAATTTTTAAAACATAAATAGTATTTTATGCAATATCAACATTTTTAGTTTTGCTTATTAACAAATGTTGCAACAATGAGACGATAATGATTAAAATAAACATTTTAAATATATAAAAAGATTAAAATATTTTTTTAAAAAATAAAAAACTAAAATAAATAAATAAAATAAGATAAAGAACTAAATGAGAAATTTAACCTTATTTTAAATAGAAATTTTAAAGTATTATAAACAAATGAGATGAAATCTTACTATTTGAAATAAATTAATAAAGTTGTGAGTTAATAAAATGAGATATAAGCTAATTAATTAATGACTAATCCAACACATTCATAGTCAACAAATAATATCTTAAAAGAATTGATTTAGAAAAATTTAATGAAATGTTGAATTATTTTTCTTTTTTAATATTTTTATATGAGATTATAAGTATTTTTTTACATGAGTCAATTCTAATTGAATAAGTTAAAATCATTATAAATAATAAATCTTTACTTTCATTTTAAAGCATTTAATTCAGTTACATATTTCAAGGGTCAAAAACTTATAAATCAATTATTAAATTAGAATAACTCATGCTAGTTGATGCATGCTAAGTAATTTTGTATTTTTAATGTACTGAACACTATTCTCTCAATAAAATGCCCTTTACTTTTAATATAATGTATTTAAAAAATATATATTTCTATTGATGAACTTATATATTAAAAGAATTGTAAAAGAAAATCAAAATCTAACTAAATCAAATTCAATTAAAATTTAAATTATATTGATGTGGAAATGCATTTTAAATCCAGCTCATGATGAAAATAATTAATTAAAAGTTAAACTAATATGAAAATTCCTAAATTATTTTAAAAAAATTACATCTTTAAAATATTTTGCTTTAATTAAGTCTCTAAATTTTTATTTATTTTTAATTAGTTATTATCGTTAATTCTATTAAAAAAATTAACAATAAGGATCTAATTAAAAAATAAATGTAAGTTCAAGAATTCAATTAAAAAAATTATTTAAATTTTTTTAAATAGTTTAATAACCTACTAAATAATTCATAAAGAATAATGATATATGAATAATCATATATCGTAAACAACTAATAGACATTCATTCATTCTCCTTATATCTTTTATTTCATCTATCATTTATCATATTTATACTTTTCTCTCAAAATATCAAATAACATATGAGGTGTCCATGTATCTTTATTTATTCTCAAATTCTCTTTAAGTTTTCATATTATTTTTTTTCCAACCTCTATAAATTGCTTTTAAAATCTAATATTGTCATATTTATACATTTACACTATATATCTTTATCTTTTTAGACCAATACTAACACCTCTCTAAATTAATATTTTTATCTCTATAATTTCTAAAATTAGTATTTTTATACTTTATAGATTCTTCAACTTGTATTCTTGATTTCTAGAAATACTGGTACTTTGATTATATTTTTAGTTTTTATATATAATTTTTTTAAATTGTCTAGTATGTTTTTGAATTATTTTAAAAAAAAATTAATTAAATTTTTAAACAATTTTTTTCAATTAGATCTTGTACTTATATGTTTTTTATTTTTTTTTGTTAAGAAAAATTAACAGTAAAGACTTAATTAAAAATAAATATAAATTGAAAAATAATTAAAAAATATTAATTTAAAAACTTGATTAAAAATTATAAAATAATTAAAAAAGTTTAAAATTAATTTAACCTTAACTAAAGTATATCAGATAATATATATCTCGTTCAAAATTAAACTCATATCCTATCCATAAACAGATCAAACAAGCATGTCGATAGTCTTGGTTGGATTGAAGACGCATGCTGCTACTAAATACGCAATCGCCAATTGAAAATTAATTATAAAAAAAAAAAAAAAAAAAAAAAAAAGATCCAGTCCAATCCTCCCAGCATAAAATCACGTAACACTAGATAAAATCTAGTCTAAGCATAGTAAGATTTCTCTTCAAGTGTGTAATTACAGAGCGGTGTCAATCTTTCTTTTTTATTTTCCACCAAATTGTTGAAAGAGAAGTAAAGCTAGGCAGAAAGAAAGAAAGACCTAGGAAGACCAAGAGAAAAAAAAAAAAAAAAAAAAAGTATATAAGTGGGAATTAACAAGCGTGGAAATACAAGGCTTGAGGAAGTTGGTGATGATGGTTATGGTGGTGGGTAGTGGATTCTTTCTCTATTCTCCACCGGAGATGAAGAAAGTCATCAACTGAACATGGCAGTTTAAGAGGACCCTCCGCGTGGTACCCATAAAACTCGTAGGCTTTATCCAGAAGGTGCTTGAAGAGAGGGTGATAAAGATACGAAATTGGGATCACAAATCTTTGAGACCCTCCAACACCCTCTTCAGATTCTTCTTCCACTTGAACCGCCAGCCAACCCTTCTTCACCTTCATCTTCTTTCTTCTTTCTTCTTTCTTCTTAAGTCAGAGACGAAACGAAAAGAAACCGTATTATAGGCGATTGCTTGCTTGGTCGCAATGCTAGGTAATGTGTTTTTTATATATATATATATATAGATATAGAAAAAAAAAAATATTAAATGGGCTTGTAAATTTGAATTAATAAAATTAAATAAATGAGATAATAACTTTATTGTTGTTGTATTGTATCCGTGTGTAGGTTGTGTACGTGATACGGAATCAAAACAGTGCCGTCCCATTTCGGAATTGTAGAGGCTACTGATAAGGACATGATCATTAAAACCCAATTCAACTTACCTTTGCATTTTGTCTAATCCTTAAGACACTGTTAGGGTACTTGGATTTTGGAAAGAGCCACAGAGCTTCTTTGTTAATTGTTTTTAACCTTGGAACATGCATTCAACAAAATCCCGCTTATTTGGTAACATGTTTAACGCAAATTTACTACAAGCTATAATAGAGTATTATTTGCGTATTTTGCCGTTATTAAGGAAAAAAGAAAAAAAAAAAAAAGATACATGAATTAGAAACATAGATGCAGCCACCCACTAAGCATGAATTGAGTGCTTTGTCGCTAAGTGGCTAACTAGAGGTTATGCTTTCATACAAATAAAAAAATAAAAAAAGTTACGATGGGATGAACTTTATCGTTTACTTAACATTTTGCTTTCTTTTTGTCAATATTTTT
The DNA here is from genome assembly GCA_026544285.1 of Pachyrhizus erosus. Lineage (NCBI taxonomy): Eukaryota > Viridiplantae > Streptophyta > Magnoliopsida > Fabales > Fabaceae > Pachyrhizus > Pachyrhizus erosus. The sequence continues at coordinate 11,668 of JAMLFT010001292.1, forward strand.
TATAAATAAATTATACAAATCAACATGATCTTTTCTTTTGGATTTTTCTTTTTAATTCTTATTGTTGTACGCTGCTGTTTAATGGGAATTAAATAAACCTCAATCATAATAAGAAGACCACGTTATAATGAATGATGACGAAGAAAATAAATAATTTAGTGATGGTCAGATTAGTATCACACTAACTATCACTCAGCATCCTACGAATATGCTTAATTTGTTTTTTCTTTATCCAAATCCAAACCGTCAGATCTAGATAGAGTCATCACATAACAAAAGTCGCAGTACAACACGGCACTATAATAGTGGAATTAAAAAAATAAATTAGTCAAAGTTTGTCTTCTTAGTCCAAATCTACACATACGGATGTCCGGCCATTTCTCTGTCCTTGTCAGAAAGAGTAGTAATATTTTAGTCCTGAAAATGGGAAATAGGCCAAGTTAGTTTTTACCTTAGCATAGAGATAAAAAAAAATCTTTAAATAAGTAAAGTCTAGCTTGTCTGTCAAATTAATTAACGTGGATCACCTAACATTTAGCATAGATGTTCACGTCATTAGTATAGAGTCATATCAAGATTTTATATGGCAGCATCTATGCTTTAAGGTTGATTTAAGAAGTTAGATTCACACCCAGATTATTTTTTTTTTTTTAAGGAATTTGTTTCAAAAAGATTAGACATGACAGAATTTAGTGATAATAAGGGGATGTGTGTTAGGATTTTAACGTTCGAGTTGGAAAGTAATTTTGGTAAAGTAATAATATATATGGAGTATGAAATCTTATTTGATAAAAGGGGGAATGTCATATTTATATGATTGATTTTAGATCTGTGAAGGTTAACAAATCTTAGATTGACATATTTCCATACAAAACATCTCATAACCACAAAATCAGATGACCTTGTAATATTTGTTGCTCATACAAGAAAAATGCACTGGTAATATTGCAACATTCATATACTGACATGGATTGGCTGATATTAGTCCAAAATGGTGGACTTTGATTGTTCTATCTAGTGATTTATCATTAATTGGTATATGAGATTTTTTTTGCTTATAAAAAAATTTGTACAATTTTTTGTCATATAACTAATGCAAAGATTGTCTTGCTCCTAATAATATGAAAAGCTTATTATCTAATGATATATCTAAGTAAATTATATAATTCATATTAAGAGTGATACGAAAACTATTTTCAATTATTTTACCGAGACTTGAATTTAAAATTAAAAATTGTGTTTCCAACCTACATTAAAAGATTGTGATTGATAAAAAGATCATGTATAATTTGTTCTAAATTTGAGTTATGTCATCAAAATATACGTTCAAACATATTTGTAATATTTTCTTAGACAATGCAAAATAGGGACATTGATATATAAGAAATTAGGAATTGAATTAAAGGAGTCAATTATTATATTATAAAAAAAGTATAATAAATATAAAGTATCTCAATAAATCAATTAACTATCGTGACAAGCGATTTTTCTTATTTTGTGATACCTGTGAGTTTTTATATCAAATTTAAAGCAAAATTTTCTTTTTAATTAATTATTCATTTAAATTAAAATTTTAGTATCTTTAATTATTTTTAAAATATTTAAAATTTCCAATTAACATTAAGCATTATAAGATATTTATAAATCATCATTAAAATAGCATTTTTATTCATTTATTAAATTTTTAATATTCTCAAGATAAAAAAATAAACATTATGTTTTTATATATTAATATATATTTTGATTACCGATTATATAATTAAATATTTTAATTTTATTTTAAAGTTTTACATGTATCTATAAACTTGGGCAGTGCATGGAATACTTGTTAATTTCTAGCTTCTCTCTTGCATACATAATTTCTTCTTAAGTAGTATGGAATAGACTGACATCAATAAGTAAGAAATAGAGAATTGAATGAGAAGCAATTTATTTAATAAAGACCAAACTACTTATTTAGTATTGTAAATGTTTATTTGATATTAATTTAATTCTTAAATAATTTAAAAAAATAAAAAAAGTCTTTCATAGATTAAAAAAACTATAATAATATCTCTTGAGAGATGTACACAATCTTTTATATTTTTCATATCATATATTAATTTTTTAATTTGAATATTTATTTTAAGGTATTGAGTATTTTAATATTGTTGATATATTGAGAAGGGATGATATTAATTGGTTGCACAGGTAATGGTGGATGGATCATTAAAGATCTCAGTGGATTGCATAAATAGTGGTGAATAAATCATCAAAGATGGTGGTCATATATAAATACTTTAGTATTCAAATCCAATAGGATTTTAGTGGTAGAGTAAAAGATCATACCTTCTGAGGTGTTTTCATGGGCGTATTTATGAAAAGAAAATAAGAGTGACATAGGTAAAAGGATGTTGAGACGTTATGTAACTCTATGAGTGCGTTTGTTTTGTATTATTTTTTTATTTTATTTTCACATTTGTTAGAAGAATATAATAAAATATTTTTAAAAATATTTTATTTTAAAAAATTGAATTCTCACATTTTAAACATTTTTATTTTAAAGAAAAAAGGACGAGTATATGAGAGATTCTCATAGTCTATTTTCACTATCTTTCTCTTTTATTTTTAGTTTTTGTAATTAAATAAATTTTATTTTTTAAAAATTATTAAATATGAAATAAATATATTTATTAAAAAAACATTTCCAGATGGGTTGATAATACCATTATTAGGAAGAGATTCCATAACTTGTGATGGAAAATCAATTCCGAAAAATGTGTAATCTCCAACGTCTATTATGCAAGTTAACGTCAAACATTGGTTCCATATCTCGATTGTTGAAGTATCAAAATAGAGAATTCTAACATGTCTTTTGTGAAATAGGTTGGAGTATTTTAGGTCTTTATTGAATCTAATGTATGTCGAAAATAATATCAAATAATTTATAATAATTTAATAATAATAAGGTGAATATGAAATATTTTTAAGTGGTATTTTTATAATTTTTGTCTCTTTTTAAAAAATTTAATTAAAAGAACTTGTGTTTTAAAATGAGGAGAAGTGGGGAAAAAAACGAAACTTTTTCTTAATAATAAAAGCTTTAGTAAATTAGTTTATGATTATTAAGAAAATGTTCAAATAGGTGATTTGTTCAGATGTCAATCATTTAAAACATGTAGAAAAAGAGAAATCTGACAAACGGATTCGGCCAAAAGAAAAGAGCTAATTTTTTACGAGAAGGTGTTGACGTTTATGACGTGATTCTCTGGGAAACTAAAAAAAAAAGAGTAGGAAATTCCTTTATGACGCAATTCTTATCGTAAAGAAAGACAAGTGGGCGTGTCCCTATCTATGGATGTAATGATATGTGCAGACCATACCCTTTTGTGAGTGTTGTTTGTGGTAATGGCTAAATGAAGAGAAATGAATGATGGAGTGTCATTGGCCGGTGCTGCAACACTTTTCCCAAAGATTATCAATTCTCATGGATATCTCCTTACCTCTTTACTTACACTTACACTACACAGCCACACTTTCATCTGCCTTTTTATTTTCGTTTTTTAGTCAGTTACACCGTTTCATATTTCAGATTTCCGATTTATCATTTTTTAGTTATATCATTATAAGTTCACATTCTAAAAACAAAAATTTATTTTTTTCTTTCACTTTTTTCCATTTTTAAATTTAAACATTTTTTTTTTTATCTTTTTTCATTTTCTTTTCCCTCATTCTAAACAAAAGGGTAAATAAGCCGAACATAGATCAAACAAAAACTTAATTCGTTTAATTAGTTAGTCTGATTAATTTTTATTTGGATCAAAATAAAATAAAGTTAAATTAAAATGTCTTTTAAATTAAATTAAGTGTATAATTCATCAAAATGAATTAAGAGAATATTTATCTTAAATTACTTGTAAATTTTAAAATTTTACTTGTGTCATAAAATATTTTTTTTCCTTTTTTTTTTCTCTCTAGGAAAAAAACATCTTAAAATACGAAATATTTTTTAAAATAATGAAGTCTCGGAAACCCATTAAGGCGTAGAAGAAAAACAATCACCAATCAAATGAGCTTTCTTTAAACAATTGTTTTTTTTTTAAAATTATTTGGTAATCTTTAGTAGTTTGTGTTGATAGATTTAAAAACAACAATGAAAATAAATAAAATGGACTTTTGTTTTCCTATTTACACCAAATTGAAAAGCTGTTATTGTTTTCAATATGCTAATAAAATCTCAAATATAATAAAAAAATTTATTTTATATTAATTTTAAATATCAGAAATCTTAACTAATTTTACTTTATTTAATATTTTTTTTATAAAATACTTTTCATTTAATTGAATTGTTAGTTTAAATAACTCTTTTTATGCTTGATACAAGTATAAATTAAAAAAAATAATCAAGATTAATAAAATCAAATGTGGATAACTAATTTATTTAATTATTGTAATTTTTTTATATTTAAAACAAAAGTAATAACAGAAAAAAAAAAGAAAAAATTAACCCTCTTTTTATTATTTATACAAAGAAATATGAAAAATCATTAGGATCTATCTAGTCAAGAGTTAGGGTGGTACCTATTTTATACCAAAACAAAAAAATATGAAAAAATGTTTAATTTTCTCATATTTAATTTAAAAATAAAATATAACATTTAATTATTTTTTTCAAATAAATGGTAGAATATTGTAATGTTAACTTATAATTTTAATAAAAAATCGTTTTCTCTCTTATTTTTTCTTCACTGAAGGAAATAATTATTTTTCTTGAACTCTATATTATGTATTTCTCCATTAATTAGATGGTAAAAACTAGAGATCGATATGGTTTGAAAAAGAATTATCACTACTAGAAATTAATGTATTAGTAGTAAAATTTAGTTTTTGTTTACAGTAAGCAAAATTTAGTTATGAAAGTAGTTCTTTTGTCAATAGTTCTGGTGTCACAAAAAATTTAATGACAAATTTGTAAAAATTACAAGCAAATTTTTTCTTTACTAATGCTATTTTTTAATGTTTTATATTTTTATATATAATTTTTTTTCTCAATTTTATATAGTGACCGGTGAAAGTAAAATTTTTATTAATTTTATACCAAATTTTGAAAATAAAAAAATGATATTTATAATTATTTTAAAAATATAAAAAATAAAAAAATTATCAAATCAAACAACTCCTTATCTATCTTCTTGTTTTTCTTTATATATTATACTGTTGATTCGACTTAACTTTAATTAAATAAGAGAATCAAAAGAACTATTTTATATTGTCAATATATACTCATTAAATTTATTAAATAAAATTTTAAAAACTTACTATTGTTTTAGATGATTATTTATATGAGTCAATTTCCTTGTATTAGAATGTAAAAGAGTAAAATAAATTTTGGATTCATTAAAATAATTTGACTTTTATTTTTAAGCTTTTATAAATTTTAAAACACTTTTAATTTTAAATTTATTTTTATTAATATAATTATTTTTTGACATTAATTGTATTAACCAATTTTCATAAACTAATCACATCAACACTTATCACATAAATAAATAAGATTAAGTGTTTGTTACATTAGATAGTTAAATTATTATTTTAATAATTAAAATTACTAAGTTAATCAAATAATATTTTTTAACAACTAATTAAATAATACTTTTAAAATTAGAAATAGAAATAGATAAAAATAAAAATTAGAGTAGAAAAGGGATTTAGATATTAGAATTATATTCCCCTCTTTGTTAGTGGTCCAAGTCCCTCCAAAGCATCACCTTCACTAGCCCTGATGTCTGTTTCAATGGCACCGACTTTCCCAAGTCATCCTCTTTCCTTTTCCTCTCAGCAATGTTTTCATTTTATCATTAAATTGGGTGTTTCGTGCAGTATATAAATCCAAATACAGTAGAGGGAAACTAAAACAGTATATATCGGGAAACCATTTAGGATCATGATGTAAGGAACTTAACTATAATATGGTCGGGTCCTTACAGATCCATAATTAGATTAGGACCACTTTACATTTACTTTTCAAGTGGCCAACAGATCAAGAAAGACAGATATGATGATAGCCTACTCATCCACGATAACATTCTTGCAAATCTTTTAAATTAAAGACTATAAAAATGTTTTATCTCTTAATAACAGAATACTTTATCTCTTATTAGGTTTGACATCACCCGTCCCAACTACTACAAGTCCACACCAATGGTTTAATAATTGGCATGCATGTCGCCGTAAGCATCAAAATATATACAGTTCAATTCGTACCAAAAACTGTTTTAATTTGTCGCATGCACTCAGAATTGCAGTGATATTTTCAGTTTCTTCACATTCATATCACATAAGTCACATTTATTTGTAATTTTGTGTATCACATCACAATCAAATATAGTCCAAATACGACTGCAACATCAACTTAAAATTACGATATTCCTTCGGTTATGAAAAAAATTCTAAATTAGTCTGTTGTATTTATCATGGCTTTTATTTTTTTTAGCTTCTTGCTGCCTAAATTTTAAATTCAACGATTGCATTTGTCGTCACTGATTTTTGTGGGGGCGGTGCATGCCTGCACGTAAGGCAGGAATAGCAGTCCCGTGACACTGATTTTTAAAAATATTATTTAATGAAGTAAAAAATTTAATAGTTGTTTAATTATTGAAATAATAACTTAGTTATGTTATACACAAGTGATATATTCATGTGACAGATTCATCTTGTTAATTCACGTGGCTTTACTGGCAGGAAAACAATGCACTGCTATTTTGACAGCAGGTTGTTTTTATGTTGTACTATATAGCTTGGGATGGGTCACAGCATATGTAATATTCCAACTTTGATATGTTAATAAAATTCATTTTGCCTCTAACAATAATTCACGTGGCATGTGTTAATGCATGGAAATAACTGGCACAGTGATTAACAGTTTAGAGATAACGGTCAAAACTAACTGTTTTTTTTTTTAAAAAAAAATAGACAAACTAAGAGTGTTCGAAAATTTTATAAGTGATTAAAAACAAATTTTCATATATTTTAAGAGGTTATAAATATCTTATTAAAATTTTCAAAACAACAATATTTATTAGAAAAAAAATTAAAATAAATATTTTAATATCTTATTAAAAATTGAAAACATCAATTAGTTTAAAACATTTTTCAAATGATAAAACTACAATAATTTTTAGGACAGAAGAAATAATCTTTAAAAGATTAGAATTAAATAATAATAAAAAATAAAAAAATAATTTATTTTTCTAAAATAAAATTAATATTTAAATAAAAAATTACACAAACCTAATTTAACTAAAATCAACCCAAACTATTTTGAGAAGATTGACTAAGGAGTTTGATAAAACCTAACACAAACCTACCTTACTCATAAACACCCCTATGCATTAACAACATTTTTCTAATAGAAAATTTTCCTGTTCACAAGACGCTGGCTGGCTCTCGCAGGAAAAACAAAGACTAGAAGAAACTACAAATGAGAGATTATAGCAACTATTACAATCACAAGCCATTTCCAAGGTTACAAATGCAACACATAGTTGTGATATACATATTGCTACCTGAATCTTTCCTCTTTTCAAATATGTTGTTGCCTGTGCTAAACCCCCTCATTCCTTTCCTTTCTTTTCAGTTGTACATCCAGCATTATATAAACACAGGCCTTTTTAGGTAATTATACATTTTTCGTTAGAGTACATTAAAGTACACATATGTATGTATTATATTCTATGCCATAACAAGCTACCAAATTTCAAAATTGACTCTCCAACTTTGCTTATCTTGCTCTGGAAAGCTGTATGGCTTCTTGATCAAGACTAGATTCATCATTCCAAACAAATTGGTGAGTCATTAGTGAGAATTCTTGATTCCTAGCCTCTTCAAGTTGCTGCCAGTCAGCCCATCTACCTGCCAACCCCACTCCCTGCAGCATTTTTACCACCTCTGACATGGTTGGACGATCTTCAGGATAGCCTTGGGTGCATAGTAACGCAACCTGAAGAATAGTCTCCACTTCCTTTGGATCATAACTCTCCAAATTTCTATCCACAATGTCCTCCAACCGTTTTTCTCTCAGCAGCTTTTTGACCTGCATATTGAAGCTTCATCAAAATAAATTTTCATCACATCTTAAAAAGTAAGTAATCACAAAAGCTCCAAGGACCAATTACATAGTACAAGTTGAAAATAAAGTATGAGTTTAGTTTTGATGTAATGTGAGTGTAAAGATGTTTACATTGTTAATCAGTTAGAATTTATCTCAAGTATAACTTCACAATAATAATTATCATATATGACAATATGTACTTCAATGTTAGTGTAGAAAACCTTTACATGATCAGGGTATTCTAATTTAATTCGTACATTAATTCTAGGGGCTAGAGTCAAAAGGATAAAGCATTAGAGGAAGCCAATGACAGCATCCACAAAAAATGCAATAACATATTTTTGTATCACCAATAAGCATTTATGTGACATGATAAAGTAAAAGGTGGGGCAGATTACATAATCAATCAGAAGAACATCCTCGTCCTCTTCAAGCCGAGAGAGGTCTATTGCACGCTCACCGGTGACCAGTTCAAGAAGTGTTATGCCATATCCGAAAACATCAGTCTTCTCTGATGATTTTCCAGTGGACAAATACTCTGGAGCAATGTGACCCATTGTGCCCCGCACTTGAGTGGTGACATGAGTCATCCTTGCATCAACCAACTTGGCTAGACCAAAATCACCTAGAACAGCTTCAAATTCATCATCTAGTAGGATATTTGCAGCCTTTAGATCACGATGTATTATCTTAGGATTGCATTGCTCATGTAGGTACTCCAAACCATGGGCTGTGCCAAAAGCCACGCGTTTCCTTGTTGGCCAGTCCAAGCCTTTCTCACCAGGTTTTAAATCTAAGGCAGCATACAGAAATAGTGTGAAACAATGATATCTCTTCATCTTTGTACACCCTTCAAATTGTATTACAGAGTAGTAAAGTAACATAATATAAAATATACATATTGTGATCTCAAATATTTTGACACGCTGAATACTGAAACTTGAGTTTGAAGCTTGGTCAAAATGTTAAAAACAGCAATCTAGTTTTACCTCTCAGCCGATATGCGACACTAAGATTTTCCATGTAAGGGTATACAAGGATTCTTTCAGTTGCGATTGTGCAGAAGCCGATTAGTCTTAGGAGGTTTCTATGAACAGCAACACTTATTAGTTGAACTTCTCTCTCAAATGCAGCCTCTCCACCGGGATTATGATAATCAATGAGGCGTTTCACAGCGACTTTTGTGTTGTCAGAGAGTACTCCTTTGTACACTTTTCCAAAGCCACCCTGACCAATAACATTGCCTTCACTGAAATTTTTAGTGGCAAGTTGGAGTTCACGCCAAGAAAATCTTCTCAGTTGCCCGAAAGAAATTTTTCTCTCGTCTTCACCTGTGGAATTAATTTCTCAGATATTAGAATTACTTTTAAGGTGTATGGAAAATGACTGTTTATTTTGAAAATTTTGTCCACAACAGAAAACGAAAGTGCATGGAGAAAATTTTGAAATTATTTGAATAGAAGAGAACATATAATAAAATTAAAGAAAAAACTATTTTTTTAAAAAGCTTTTTTCTTATTTTCTCGTTATTTTCTTTTTCAATTAAATAAAAAAATAACCTAATTTCTATATACTGTTAGTGTAATTACACCACCAATCAATCATTATTACATTGTTATTAAAATAGTTAAAAATTAACAAATTTCTCACATATAGAATTCGTAATTTCTTGACAACATAAAAACTCTTTATTTTGTCGGTACATAAATTATTTACTTATAAAAAAACACATGATTTTCTTTTTTTTTTCTGTAAATATAGCATTAAGCTCTTAAAATAATCAACATAATGGTGCAAATGAATTATTATACTTCTTGTCCATGCTCACTGTCCTTTGCACAAATGTTTTTAGAGCTATCTCTTTTAAAGTGAATAACTCATTTTAGACTATAAAGTAAATTTATTTCATTATTAATGAAAAAATTAATAAAAAATATTACATTTATGTTCATAATAAATCATGAATGTATTGGAATATTAAATATTACTTTTCTTATCGACTATTAAAATTAAGTTTAAATATATTTTTAATTTCTCAATTTTTTTCAATCTAAAATTTTTAATCTTTTTATTTTAAAATGGAAATATTTTTTATTTGATGAATTAAAATAGAGATATTTGATCTTTATATTTTAAAAAATCTATAACTTTAGTTCAATATTTAATTTATCTATATTTTTATTTATTTATTATATTTTAATTAATTAAATATTTTTTAATTATATTTTAAATGAATATATTAGATAATGTAAGTAAAATTGAGAATTAGACTAAAATTATAAATTTTTTAAAATAAAGGAATTAAGTGTTTTAATTTTAAAATAAAGGAACCAAAATTATAGATTAAACAAAATAAAAAATTAAAATTATATTTAATCTTTAAAATTATTTATTCTTTAGAAACTAAATCCAATGATTTCTCATTATTATAAAGAGAGAGTTAGGAGCTTTACGTTTGATTGGTTTCCTTCTATTTTCTATTTTAAAAACTTAGACTGAAAAATGGTAAAAATAACATTTTTTATTTTGACTTTTAATTTAAAAATGTCATTTTATTTCCATTTTATTTTCTATTTTAAAAATATAGAAAACAACGAAAAAAAAATTATTTAAAGTGTAAAATATTTTCACTAATTCTTATACAAGCTTTGTAAAATAGAAATAAAAAATAAAATGACATTTTTATAATTAAAAAATAAATAAAAGCACGATATCATTTTTGTAATTATCAGGGGGGGGGGGGGAATGAAAGGAGCATTGTTTTTCTCAAATTGAACATTTTCTTATTTCCTCCAAGGAATGATCAAGTTACAGTGAGACAAAAGAATCTTGAAAAGAAAGGAAAAATTACCGGAAACATCAACGAAGACATCACTTTTGCGCCTATGCTTTTGATGGTGTAGATACGTAAAGACAGCCCCAAGACAGAGAAGTGCAAATGCACCACAACTTGCATAGCGTACAATTTTTGCCAATTTTGATTTGTGGGTCGAAGCTGCTGGAAGAGGTAAACTTTAGGAAGCTACTAGCTAACATTTTTTAATTTCTAGTTCATATTCTTCATCTTAAATTACGTACATATTCTTTCAAACGTACCAAAACATAATTACAGATTCTTTTTGTCTGTGTTAAACAACCAAACCTGGATTTTCAGATTTAGAAGCGCAAGGCTGCTCGAAGCCAGGTCCACACTGAAGGTGCGTATCTGAAAAGCTGAAAGTAGTGATATGAAAAAAAATCCATAAATAAAGAGTATATAGAAATGTTTGTTATTAAAAGAAAACACTCAAATGAATACAAAGTTCTAATAAAATTTACTTAAACAATGGAAGTGAAAAAAGTTGCATTGGGATACTTCCTGTAAGACCATTAGATGAAAGATCCCTGTCAAAATGAAAACATAAATCAATTGTAGTATTCAAAATCAGGGTTAGGAGCATAGGAAATGCACCAGATACTCTTAAGTATGGCAACAAATAAAGTCTTAAAAACAAAAATAGTCTTAGATTAGTACAATTTTTTGTAATTGTTCCTTTTCAACATACTGAATCACACATACAATGATGGAAAGACCAAAGAAATGGAAAGTGATGCCTTACAGATGCTTTAGATTGGGTAGTTCATCCCATTTAGCTGGTATAGAACCATTAAAATTATTGTCAGCAAGATTTAGATATTGTAGCTCTGTCAAGTTGGCAATGTAATTGGGCAAGGATCCTGAAAGGTTGTTGTTCTGCAATTCCCTGCATGAAGAGTATAGTTAAGGCAACTACAAGACTTACTACATGATGGAAGGAAAAAGTCACATCGCTGGTCAATCTGTTTCATTTAACCAAAGGACCTCGGATGTATTTTACATTGATTTTAAGAGATAGTTTGCCTTACACATTGATGATGAACTCATAATGACGAATTATTCTTTGTAAAATGTTGATTTGGTTCAGAACATGACTTTTCAAGTTTTTAACAGAGAATGAGGAGTCCGACATGCAATTATGCGTTGTAGATTTACAAAAGTTAAATTGAATACTAAAATTTTATGGTAACAAACTCCTCATTCTTGGAAAAATGACTTTAGATAAATGATGATGAACTGATTATCTGGAATAATATAGCAGCAGTAGATCCAAATCTTGTAAACATCAAGTTATCATAATGAAAACTTACAAGCTAGCCAAATATTTCAATTTAGTAATTGAGGGAGAAAGTGTTCCAGAAAATCCAACTGAAGCCAAGGCCCTGTAGATTGGTTAGAATTAACAAGCTAAATTACAACAAATCTTAGAGAAGTTTATGGTGCGACATAAAAATGATAGTGAAAAGGATGAAAAGACTAGATTAAGAATATAATAATCCAAAGCACTCTGTACTTTCTATGAGGAAGAACTTACAGGGATATGACATGCCCGTTTCTACAAGTGACATGAGACCAACTGAAGCACGGGCTCACTAAATAACTGTCCCAGTTCGTTATTTGCTTATTGGAATCATTGAGGAAATGCAAAAGATCAAGCAGAGCTTCACCTGGATAATTAGTTCAGAATTATTTAATTAAGAGTGTCAATAGATAATAAAAAATGATCACGTAGGGGATGAAGTGATGCATGAACCAAAGAATAACATCGTAAAAAATGGTCTAAGGAGACAAACGTGGTAATGATCTAACTTGTAAAAGGAAAAACTAATCAGAATGAAGCTACACAAAAGTGGCCCTTGATGTCAAAGTCATCAAAACACTGGAACTCAAGTGGAAAACAATATTTAAAATTTGATCCTCTGTCAGTATAAAAACTTTTTAACTGATTTTTCGCACTAACAATAAACAATACAGGGTCAGATCATTACAATAACTGAGGCTTTTCATTTGTAGTGGAAACTTTAAACAGTTTTTCCAAACATGTATGATCATACGGTTCAATGATAGCTTAAAAGTTCTTAAAAGGTAACACAGGGAATCAAAATTAAATTCAAGCAACATATGCTTCTGGCGATGAAAGAATAACAACAAATTTTACCATACCTTCTACATCAGGATCTTTGATAGCAAAACTGACTTGCAAGATAGTAAGAAATATGAGCCACCTCGTCAATATTTTGAGAGGACCCTTGCTAAAATTTTGGCGAAACATATAAACTTCTTTGATCTCCAGGGAAAACTCACCTGTTCGAGTCCCTTTTCAGAAATTTTCACGAGGAAAAAATCACAAACAGAAACAGTTTAATAACATTTTAACACGATTAGCAATAAAACTTTGCAAACAAAAAAAATAAATATATTATGCCCAGAATCATATAGATGTTTTATTCCAAATAGTAACACTAAAGCCAACAGTATATGCAAGTTTACAACGGCAACTCCTTGTTTTCAAAGATGAATGCAAGAGAGAAAACCAACATAAAACACGGAACATTTATTCAACCAAAAAACGGACAGTTGCAAGAACACTAAATATGGAATTTATTAGAGTGGCTAATTAGATTAAATAAGCCAAGAGATGGAGCCAAATAACCATGCACCTAGATTATTAATCCATGAATTTTCAGAGTTAATCATTGCTATACATATTTTCACATCACATGGATGTTCATGTATGTCATTTGTGTATGTAACAAGAAGCTAGCTAGTTTTTTCTATGAAGATAAACAAAGGGACAAAATGAGGAGAAAAGGAAGAAAAAACATACTAGTTTAGCGCGCTGCACACACTACCATGAACATTGAAAGGAGAAAGGCAGTCGAAGAGGGAAAACTTAATTGTTGTCACTATGATGAGTGTCAAGATCAAGTGAGTTGAGTGGCAGGGACCCACGTGGCAATAAGCAATAGGACCCAAAAGGGAAACACCGAGGACTCTCCTTTTTAAAATAAATAAATAATAAATAGATGAAACAAAATAATAATAATAATAATAATAAAGAAATGTGCAAAGAGGGAAATGGCAAAGAAGACGAGAGGTATTTGGTTTGTGTGTTGGTAGTGTGAGTGGTGGGAAGAGAATGAGAATCCCACTAAACAAGGATTTCACTTTGTTGATAATAATCGCCTTGTTCATCACCCCTTTATATCTCTTTTAAGACAATTTGACGAGAAATGCTCCAACTCCAAGCATATATCTCATTCTCATCTTTATTTATGCTTAGCTGTGGCACGAATGAAGCTTCCACTAAAAAAAATTTGATTATATATTCTCCTGTTCCGTGACAGTGCCTCTTCAAATTTTTTTTTAAGGCAAAGAACCACTTCAGATTTTAAAAGGTACCATTAATAATAATAATTAAAGAAAATTCGTGGACCGTGGTGGGGAAGAGGAAGACTAGTAATAAAGTTTTAAGAAGGATAAGGAATTGTGGATAATTGTGGCATCACCTGTGCAGCACGATACATTATTAGATAATTCCGTCCACAGGGTATCCATAATTTGGACCAATTATGACATAATATATAATCAAAATTTAAAATTTAAAATTTAAAAGAAAATAGTAAAGATTAATTAGAAGTATAATAATTCAAAATAATGTAAATGTAATAATTTGTTGTGACACTTAGCAAGAAGTGTAGGGAAGTGGGATAGTGATATGTGACACATGTAATGTGGAAAGTGGTGGCGGCTTAGAAACATGGTTCACGTGGCAGTCAACGTTTGTAGGCAGAATAGTAATTGGTGTTACTGTCGGCAGTAGGAGAAATGAAGGAAGGCTAATGTGGAGCTGTTGGATATTTGGAAGACAATCAGCAATGAGAGGTGAGGAGTTAAGGAGAAAGATAAATTATTTATACATGTACTTGTTTTGATTGAAAAATCCAAAAGGCCAAATGCTCCAGTGTTGACTTGCTTTTTTTTCCTTTTTTTTTTTATTTATATATATATATATATATATAAAGGAAACCGTCTACATATATTTTGAAGAATAACCAAGGTGTTACACCTAGATTTTCTACAAAAATATAACATCTTCATTTGAGATCCGTTTGTTGTTTTTTTTAGGAAAATATTTTTGTTTTAGCTTTTCAAAATTAATTATGTTTAAATAAACTTTTTTTATAAACACTAATGAAAAAAGGAACCGAAATAATTTTTCCCAATTCTTATAAGTCAAAACCATTTTTTTTTGGAAAAGTTAAACTAAAAAACTTTTTTTAATAGATTAATAAAGTTAAAAAAATAAAATCTGATTAAAATCAGCAATTATTTTAAATAATTTCTCGTAAAATTAATTATTTTGTTAAAAAATAATTTTTATGATCGTAAACAAACACGACTTAGCTTGTGTTTTTTAAAATCTCTAAAAGAATAGTTGTTAGATTGTTTTATATAAGAATCACTTTTTTTTTTATTTATTTATAGCAAACTTACCCTAAAGTAGTGTTTGTTTTTATTTTATTTTATTTTTACATTTTTTTTCCTTAAAAGATGTGGCTGAATCAAATATCTTGAGAAAAACTCGTAAAAAATTGAAGACCTTAAATTTTTAAAAATAGAAAAGAAATAATAGTTTTTTTTTTTAAAAAAAAACAGAGGCTAAAGTGACTTTTAAAAATAAGTTGCATGTATACCTTAATTTCTGTCTCTTTTCTCTTTTCTCTTTTTTAGTTGAACAGCAGTTTCTAAGTTAAAGTTATCACGCAACTTTTATTTTATTTTTAAAATATACTTTTAAAGTAATTTAAAATAAACAATCAGGCTAAACATAACCTTAGCTTATTTTATAAATAACTTTTTTTTATCGACTTTTTAACAAAATGTGTTAAAAATATTTTTCTACATTAAACAGAATCAAACATGTTAGTCTAACTCTTATACAACTTAAGTTCATCTAATAATGTTAATTTTTAATGTAAAAGTAACTTTTAAATAAATATTTTTAATTTAAGGACTCTTGAATCTTGAAATTCAAAATTAAAGAAGAAAATGAGAATATAAATTATTAAAAATGATTTTTAAAGTTGTGTTTTCTTAAATTTTGTTTAATCCAAATTGATGTCCGAATGAGCTAGATAATGGGGAGATAATCGAGCATCCACTGATAGCAACGAAATTATTCAAATCACGTCCATATATTTAATTAATTATTGAGGGTGAAATGACAGCCACTCCACAAAGCCCAACAAATGCTATGAAATAAAAGGAGATGATGAACGTAAATTAAGGGCCACTAAATACTTTGTTGTTGGGTATATGAAGGAGAAATAGTAAGGCCCGTTTGCTAGTTAATAAGAAAATATCAAGGTAAAATCATTTCCTTATATCACCGTTGAGCAATAAGCCAAACAAACCACTTACCCTTATTTGGTTTTCATGGAAATGACAAGAGAGCAACAGATTTGTCTAAAGATACATTTATGTATGTTTAATTGGATAGAATTGTGTGAAATTTTTTAAATTTTAATGCCAATTTTACTTCTTTTATTTTTTATCTATTAAATAATTTTAATTTTATTTTATTTCATTCCTTCTTTTTATTTTCACAATCAAAAACATTCTTAATTTTTTTTTGTTACAGTTTAATCTAGTGATAATGAAAATATCCAAAAGAATAAATAGATAAATCCTAAATTTTATTTAATCAATCCACGTACATCAAGTAAATTAATTCACGACTCAATAGAGATAACACCACGATATCACATACATTTAAAGCCAAATTTCAAAACCATATATTGATGTTTTAAGTATAAAATTGTGAACAGAAAAATTAAGAAATAAAAAAAATTATGACATCAAATTTCAATGATAAATTTTGAGTAAATAGGAAACAATAAGGCCCCAAATATTCCAAACTACTAAAATTACTAACTCATTTCATTGATTTTCACAAATGCAACCTCCAAGCTCATAACTCAGATACATAATTACCAAGACTGCCCCTGAAATATTGAAACTAAGGAAATCATAGGATGACAAGAGTTTGACACAAGAATTGCATGACTTTACACATTTATACATGTGAAGAAATCATTAAATAAACAGTATGAGACAAGACGGTAATAAAACAAATCAATAATTTACTCAAACACAAAACAAATCAGATTTCTTTTTCTTTTTTCCTTAGAATTCCATGTTTCATCAACTGTATAGTAAAGAAACAGTATGGAATGACATCTACACACAAATCAACAACAAAGAATCAATTGATTCAATTCAACTCGAACACTTGATATTTTCATTGTTAATCGGACCAAACTTAGATATAATAATTATTATTTATGTACTGTTGTCTAATTACGATTAGAGTTTCAACAGCATAATTCTTGGATGCAATCTTTTATTATGTGAAGAAACTCTAATTCTAATTAAAGAACAGGAGAAAGAACACTTATAAAATTATATGCAAGTTTTGTCCTTGTTAATTTTGTCACCATCTAGACCACTTGAGTGGCACCACTAGAGACTACCATTCCATGATGTGTGGTATCATCCTTGTAGATGCTAAGTTTCTCTCCATCACCCCACAGCGCATAAGCCTCCTCCCCATGAACTGCATCATCCCCAATGAGAACCTCTTCCTCTGTCATTCTTAGTGGAACAATGAAACTAATAACCACACAAATAATTGAAGTGGCAACGAGGTTCCACCCAATGATGAACAAACCTCCCACGATTTGTTTAAGGATTTGAACTCCACCGGGGCCTCCATAGATTCCTCCTTTGGAGTTTGTGACAGGCAAAAAGAGTGCACTTAGACGTGGCTCAGCAAATAGGCCAGTGAGTATGCCTCCAAGAAGGCCAGCCACAGCATGAGTGTGGAACACAGCAAGAGTGTCATCAACCATTTGAAACAATTTCAATTTTTTACCCAATACCATCATGCTGAACCATGGGACACTGCCTGAAAGCACTCCCATCACTATGGCAGCCCATCCTTGAACCAGACCTATTCACAAACATCCAATGCCAACATCATTATATATGTATGGATCATTTAGTTTTGGATTATTATGTTGCTTGTGTTAATGGAAAATTAAATCATCTTCTGTTTGAATTTCACATAAAGTTAAATTATTCATTTTGTTTTAATAAAATTTTTTTTGGAGAAAATTGTAAGTTTTAACCTATATATATGCATATAAATTAAGTTTTACTCTTTAATATTAATATCAAGGAAAAATTTTGAGTGATTTAAAACTGCTAAAAAAATTCTAGTAATGGCAAACTGCTATAAAATTTTTTTTTAAAGAATTTATATTTTTTTATAAGAACTAAAATTTAAAATAAACAATTATAAAAATCAAATGAATAGTTTTACCATTCACGTAATAAACTCACGCTTAAAACTAACTATGAGATAGATACAAAACTTGTACGTGACTATTTTTGTAAGGGACACAGACACAAACATTAATTTATAAAAGATAAGCTTTTAAATTTTGATGTGTAAACATGATTTTTTTTAAGTGTAAACAACATCACTGCGATAATGAACTTTTTAAGTTTTGATTGACCGGTAAGAATTTATCTTAATATTTGATATGAATTTAATTTTGATATAATCAACATCAATTTGAAGAGTGTCATTACCATAATGAAGTTGATAAAAATAAATAAATGATAAAATGGTATGATTAATTAATCACAACGAATCAAGAGTTGATCCTACATATTATTAAACAGATGTATGATTAATCAATAACTATAAATCAAGACTGTATCCATATATATATATTATTAGACAAATGTATTAGACATAATATTAGAGTTGATCATGACTTAAAACAAAACAATGAAAATTGGTGTGGCTGATTAATTTCTGTTAAAGAGTTTGCTTTCCTTTTTCGTTTTAAATTAGCATTTGTCAGCTGAAAGCATCATTACGTAATGGTTTTCGTGAAAAAACCATTTGTATGTGCTCGCGACTCATATTATGATTATATAATATCAATACGTAGTTCTTCAAAACAAAATTTGGTTTAAATGAATCACTAATGCATTGACTTTTTCTTTTTCGTAAATAGGACGCAAAAGGATCATCACACGATACACTAGATTAGAAAAGTAAACCCTTAAATCAAGACGCATTAATTGCACATATTATTGGGTGCATACAATGAATTTTGAATATTGCCACTGTTTGTACTGAAGTAATCATCAAGTCATTGGAAATCATCTTTACAAACTGTATATTGAAAAGATTAAATTTGCAATATCATAGTCTGACAAATTAAATTAGCAAATGTTATATGACGAGTATCCTGTTAAGAAATGAAAGTAAAAAATTAACAAAATTTTTTATATTAAATATTTGTAAACATAAAAATATTTAATATTTCATTTTCAAATTGATTAATATTTTTTTTTCAAATAATTAAAAACACTTAAATTGGGTGTATATATTAAATATTTCTTAATCTATTGTTTAGCATGACCTCAAATAATTAACAAGTGCTCTGGTCTTTGATAGTATAATTAATGCAGTTGAAGGGAACGCCAACGGAGATAAAATCAAAAGCTTTTAAAATAGTATTAGTCAATCAAATTAAATTTTAATGTACGGTACTACTAGTTTATTAAGCATTCAACTCTATTGGGATTCCGATGAAGAGTGGAATCCCGAGCCAGTTTCATGCTCAAAATTTTTAAAACTTATAAAGCACGCACGCAATTGTAATTGCATAGGTGTATTTTTCCATGTTAAAAATATTTATTGGTTATAAATTTGAATTATTTAAAAATAAGGATCATAAGTAGTGGTTAAAATATAGAGTAAGAGTTAAAAAAAAAAAAAAAAGATTGAATATAGAGAGGGAAGTTGTGAGTAGGTACAAACCAGCTCCGGGAGTGATGCAAACAAGGCCAGTTATCATGCCTTGAACGGCTCCAATAACTGAGGGTTTCTTGAAGAATATTACGTCCAACCACGTCCATACGAGGAGGCTGGTGGCGGCGCAAACGTTGGTGTTGAGCACCGCCATGGATGAGTCTGTGTTTGCCGCGTAGGGATCCCCTCCGTTGAAACCTGCCCATCCCAACCATAGTAGCCCTGCCCCTGCCAACGTTAGCAACACGTTGTTTGGCGGGAATCTCTCTCTGTCTTTCTTCGATCTTGGCCCCACCTGTTCAATTTCAAACTACTCTTACATTTCTCTTCACATTCTATATA
>JAMLFT010001293.1:0-31835 GCA_026544285.1 Pachyrhizus erosus
ATCTAGATATTAACTTTATCAAAATTTTAAATTTAAAAGAATTATTATTTAAATAAAGGAAATAATATAAATATAATTGAGATCGATGAGAATATAATTAATTAAGATTAATGATTTTAAATAAAATAATTTTAAATAGATTGAAAAATAAATGAATATATATATATATATAATATGTAAAAGAAATTTTAAAATTTTAATTTTGAAATGAAAATTATAAAATAATTATGAAAGAAAAATAAATTTAGAAATTATAAATGTAGATTGAAGTAGAAGAAAAAGCTTAGGGTTAAGAATATAAAAAATTAAAAAGTAATAATCTGAATTTTAGAAATAGAAAATAGAATTTTATAAATAAATAACTTAAAATAAATAGATTATAAAATTTTATATATAATATTTTTTTTAATATAAAATGTCACTGCATTGTTCTAGGATTATTTTTGTTAAATTAAGATTTTATTTCAAAATATACAGATTATAATAAATATTTTTTAATATAAATAAAATATTTAATATGCTTTTATATATAAAAAAATCATTTAATCTTATTTCTAAAATTTTTCGGAGCATCGCACAGTTCATCTAATTATTTAATAAATTAGAGTTTAACTTAGTTTTTTTTTCAATCATCATTACATAAATAACTGATGTAAAATGGTAAACGTTATTTATTAATTTTGATCTTCTGTTTTTTTATTACACGGAAAAACGCATATGTCACTTTTGAGTTTTAAAATCCTAATTAATAATTAAGATAATTTTTTATATAAAATTAAAAGATCGATAAAATATATTTTTTTTATTTTAATCATTTATTATTATTATTTATTTATTTTTTAAAAAAATATCTTTAGACGTAATAGTAATATTAATATTTTATTAATTTATTTTATTATTAAATTGATAAAATAATTATGGGTATTCTTTTAATAAAATGTATTTTTAAATTTTATTCATTTAAAATAATTAATTATGTTAAATTATTTAATAAAAAAAATTATATTTAACCCAAAGTTAAAACCAAATTTCAGTGTACACAATTACAAGTATAAATAGTGGAGACATTTCTGCTTCTTCTGAAATCTGAATTTGAAGAGTGGGACTCAACTGCGGCATTTGTTTGCTCTACTCCACTCGCTCACATTAAAGCAGCAGTGCCTATCGTTCTTTCCGTTTGATTTTCCATTCAACGCCTGCGCTGCACCAAGGTATTTATTCTTTCAATTTTATTTCTCCATTGTGTTGTGTATGTACCCTTCGTGCAATCGTCCTTGTCTGTCCTTTAAATTCAATTAGTTTTCTAAATTCTTCTATGTGAAATAATTTCACACCTTAGGGTTTCGATGACTATTGTTTTTCTCGGTTTGATGAAAATCGGACGCCAAAGTTCTTCGTCTATTTTTCTCTCCAACCCTTAGCTAATATACAATCTCAATTTCTTCTCCTTTCTCTTTTGTCATTTTCATATTTTTGTGCCTATTGTACTTCACATTAGAGCTGTTTTTTTTATTTCTCATAATAGTGTTTTTCATGTGCACGACCTGGATGTAATGCGCTCCAATTATTTATTGATGATAATGTTTCTGAATGCAGGCCAGCTGTTTGGTATGGAGGATGGAGATAACATTCTGGATGCCATATACGGGGAGGATAACTTAGATGATATGGATGATGATGTTGACATGGTTGATGTTGAAGAAGGAGAGTTGGTGGAGCCCGATTCCCAGAATGTTTTGGGACAAAGCAGTGCCGGAGATATCAATGAAGCAAATCAAGAACATCAAAGTAAGAACCGCAAGCGTAGAGCTAACAAGAAGAAAAATAAGAAGAAGAAGGGTTCAGGATCTGATGCCATGGACATAAACAGGTTTAACATTCAGCCCAATTTGAGTTTTAAAAGGAATTTTCATGTTGGCCAAAGTATGATTCCACCTAAACTTTAGTTCATGTCTATTTCACCCCGTAACTTTTGTGTAATAAAATGTCATGGAATTTATTACCGGAGCTTGGAATCCCTTATCTCACAATGTCATCCAAATAAATGACAGTGAAACCACCAAAAAGTCACTGTTTCAATTCACTCCATATCCAATTACTGTTCAAAGTTCTTTGCATGAGCTCCAAATAACCAGCTCAGCAACAATTGGAACATGCAGTTCCAATCCATGCAGGTGCAGCCTTGCATTTTTGCAGTTTTCCTTTGTTTCCTCACACCTTGTCCAACCTTTTTGTTTTGTTTTGTTTCCATGTTATGTGTGTTATGAATAAATGGCCAAATGGAAGCATAAGTGGTGGTAAGAGCCAAGGGGAAAAGCATGGTTTGGGAAGAGGCGGAGCTCCACCCAGCACTTGCTGAGGAGTACCAAACCCAAAATTTGGAAGCTGCTGTTTAGATTAGACTTGACCATGTACTTGTACAGAATAGTTACTTTACTAGATTATATGATTCATTACATTTATTGTATAGGATGGTTAGGTTCATAAATTAATTTTATGATTGTCTCAGTGTTTTCAATCTCAGACAGCGGCATATAGTAGCCAACCCAAAAAACACTATAGCAGGATAGCTGCTATATTGGATTTCTTTTTATAGTTTATATAATGTATACTATATACATATAAATTCTCAAAATCAATGAGATTCATAATTAACAATACAAAGTCATTGGTTTCATAAACAAAACATACAAGTGAATACCAACAAAAGTCAAATACAAGTTTCTTAAATAGGGATCAACAATTATCAATCATCATCTTTTAAATCCAAGTCTTTATTATTTTCACTACTATTACCACTGTAGGTTTAATTTTTGAAAATAGAAATCCCAAAAATAGTCACCCCCCTAATGTTTCTACTCTCAGTGCCACTATAGCACTGCTACGGCTGTTATTTGGCCTGCTATTTGGTCTGCTATGGCTGCTACACAAAACTGGTTTGCTAAGGCAGCCCCTGTAGTGGGTAGGGGCTGCTCCACACCTATAGCAGTGCTATTTTAGGCCCTAGATTGTCTTTTCCTTTGATAATAATCCACTGTGATAAGAACCTTGGTGGAATTACATCACGATAGCTAACTATTGTATGGAGAGCCTAAGGCCTCATAAATTCCACACTAGAATTCCATAATGTGGGGCTCAAGTTCCCTACCTTGTAATTGCATCCTAACATCCCACTACACTTCACAGCCCTAGTGTCCACACTGGCTAGCAGTGCACTAGTCCTTTGACTAGTCCTAGGTGAACACTGCAATGTTGGTGTCACCATCTGTGCTGCTCGTTTGCAATTGAGATGCATGGGGGAAGGTTGTGATACTAATTGCTAAGAACCTCAGGAGAACCATACCTTGCAATTGGATCCTAACACACTGATTTTAAAATGATGCTAGTTTGATAAACAAACATGGAAAGGTATCTGCAGTTTTAGGCGCATAGATTCAAAGGCACTACTGTTGGTTAATAAACTCATTTACCTTTGTAACCCAATAGAATTTGGAATCCTAATATTAAAGATGGTTGGGTTCATAATTATTTATTAGTTTTATGATTGTGTTTTGCTTTAATATCAATTCCAGTTATTCAAACCATGCAAGTTCTATAAGCAAAAATGGAAAAGTATCTGCAGTTTATTGGTGTGGCCCCAGAGTCATTATTTATGGCTTAATAAACTATCTTTGTGAACACAATATAATTTGGAATTCTAATAATTAGCATTCAAGATTTATGTATTCATTTCTTCCTTTTTATATAGTCATAGAATGCAGCATTGCTCACTGCTCATTTGTTATCCTAACCTTAACCTATATAGTATGTGCAATCCTCAACCCTGTATGAAGCTAATATGGATATAAGTTTTTTTTTTCTTCTATTTGTTCCTTAAAAAAAATTAGCAGCCTTTCTGTCCCTGTGATTGACTTTCTAACAAATTGTCTGTTTTTCAGATTTGTTTTAGATACATGTCGACGGCTCAAAGAGAAAAAGTCATACATGGTATACACTGCTGTGGGTTGCCTTGGGGTCTCTGCATTAAGTGATCTTGTCAATGAGGTATTGTAACCCTGTTATGTAATCAATTTTGGTTTAATAAGCCAGCTTACCATGTTTGTTAGTATCTCTGTAAGATTTTCTGTGAAATACCATGGCCAATTGGAAGTTAGAAAATAATTTAAGAACTACCTAACAACAATGCATCATATGACTTGAATAATATTGATATTGATTAGAGTTTTGGTAACTGGTATGACAATTACTATCTACCCCCAGGATCTACCAACCCAATGATTTACCTCTAATTTCATTCCAGTACTGGAATTTGCTGTCTCCCTTCAATAAATTTCTCACTATTGTTTCTTGCCTTAGCTCCTACTAGTTGTTTCTGTCATCTGTATACTGATTTCATAAGTCTGAATTCATATTTTTGCCAACTATATTTAAGTTTTTTTTGCTAAAATTGTCTATGGTGGTGTTAGTTTGATGGGATTACTCTGAGGTATGGCTGCACATTTGTGATATTTTTTTTCCTGTTTGTCTTATTATATTAGCTTCTTAAACTCCTCTCGTTATGGTTTCCACAACCTCAGTTCTAATCTTACAAATGTTGTCAGGTTTACATGGTCCTAGGTCTACTTTCTGAATACTCCTGATCTTGGCCTCAGTCACTGGCTTAATGGCCTTCTCTGTTGATTTCTAACTGGAATTTGCTTTGCATTTCTTTGAAATAAATTTTTATTTTTGTGAATTATTTTCATTTCTTCAACGGGAATGTTGTCATGGTTGGGAGGAGACATAATTTACTCACCTGTTGTAGGGTTAAGGTTCTACAAGATTTGGGTTAGCCTTGAGCTGGTTATTCTTACCCACTCTTTCAAGCACCATGTGACTATTCATGTTCTCTGATGTGTGCAATTTTGTCCCTAAACTTGCAGATATTTCTTCCAGATGCTAGTTTCATCCTTCCAACATTCTGCTTGAGCTTCAATGTTCCTGGCTGAACCACTTCATTATTTACTATTTGTGAAGGTTGATGTCAATATTTGTTGTTTCAAATAGTCAGTGGGCATATGTGGAGAATGTTTTCACTTTTTGGCCCGTAAGCATGTGTGTTGTTGTGCTAGTGAAGGGGAAACTGATATTTCTCAAGGGCGTTTGTTTAAGCTTAAAAGAGTTGATTCTATGATAGAATGTCTTTTACTTTTTTTTTCAGAAGCTATTAGGCTTTTGGAAAAAAAAACTTATCAAAATAACTAAATAAGTGTTCCAATTAATAAAACATTTTTTCTTTAAAGATAAAGCACAAACAAAAAGGGCATTAGTAATATTTTGTTCACTTCAATGTAGCAACCAGCAATTTCAAAGCCAAAATAGAATCTCTCTTTAGATGCACTGCTTATAATCATGAATATTATTTCACTTTGACATGATCTCTGTTTTTTAATATTCTTTTCTTTTTTTGTTTGGTTAATTGTATGGTCGAATAGTTAACATATAAGGAGCTATTGATGGTACAACTTACATTTTAGATTAAATATGCTAGGCATTGTAAGGAATTTTTTATGACCAGGCAGGCAGCATTTAGTTTAAATGGGTTTGCCCTAAAACCTAAACGTGGGCTAATTGCACTGGAAGTTGCACTTAGCTATGCATCTAGTTTTTTTTGTTGGAAAAGCCTTTGACTTTTGGACATCTGCTTACTGAAATCTATGGCTTTACTCTGCTAGGATTTTTGCACTAGCATAGCATTATCAAGTAATGGGACTGGGGACTTTCTTTATTGTAGTTTTATAATATTATAACCAATTATTGCATCAGTTGCTATCTATTGTTTCCTTTTTATTTAATGTAATGACTTTGGTGTTCTATTTTGGTTTACTTGCACCTTTTGTTCCTCTACTATGGCTATTTTTGGTCATCTAATGAATTTGATTCCTTAAAGTTTTAATTACTGAAGGAAAGAATGATTTTTATAATGAACCTGAAATCCCAGTTGCTGTGCCAATGTAGTAGCAGCCTTAGGCTAGGGTTAGAAGATACATAACGAATGATTTCCCTGGATATTTGAGAAACAGGACTCTTTCTGCTCTCGAAGAGTCTAATCCTTTCTCAAATGATAAGATTATTTCTCTCAACCACCCCTCTTTATATATAGGCAATATACCTTATTTCTTATCCAATCTCAGCCACCAACTAACTCAACTAACTCCCTTACTAGCAGACACCTAAGTAACTGACTGCCATTGGTTCAGGCCTTGTCTCTCCGCAAAGCCATACACAGGGGTTCCCTCATTTTTTGCCTCCTTTGCATCCCAAAACAAAAAAAAAAAAATCGTCTTGCCACTGGTTCAGTCCTTGTCACTATGATTTTTATCTTAGGAACTTCATTTTTTCTTCTGTTTTCTGATTCTCTGTCCAAAATGTTTTTGGGTTGCTTTTTTTGGGTTTGCTCCCAATTCTTGTATTCTTTTCTTGTCCATGAGCTTGGATTTGTTCTTCTCCAAACTTTCATCTTCTGTTATGTTTTCTTCCACCTAAGGTTCATCATGTTCACTTTTGTTGCTTGACTCCCCATACTCTTGCATCTCTTCCCATACCCATACAATTGATCTAAGTCATACTCTAGTCGGAACTTTTTGAACAACACCTTCATAAATGTCCACTATGCTGCATTCAGGCTGTGCCATTTCCATGTTAGCTACCAGTTGAAAACATCACCACTAGTGTTTGCTGCCTTTGATAGCTTCTCTTCTTTGCAGGTTCCAGTGGCTTCAAAATACTGCTCTACCTAGATCAACCACAAGCCTTTTCTGCATCAAATGTTGGAATCATCTTCAAGATTTTATATACACAGCTCTAAGATCAGAGCTGGTTTAGAATCATCTTCAATGTGGTAGCAGCTTAGGCTACAGTTATAAGATACAAAATAATTTTCTTGGATTTGAGAGTTCTCTGCCCTCTGTCTAGGAATCTAATTCTTTCTCAAATGATAAGATGATTTCTCTGTCAAATCTCAATCTCTCATTTTTGTTTATAGGCAATATGTCTTATTTCTCTTTTTTAATACTATCTCAGCCTGCCCAACTAACTAATTCCCTCACTAACAGACACCTAACTAACTACTAATGGATATCTATCAGTTCCCCTCTAGCTAAATCTCTCAAATCGTCATTTTCTACACAAATATCAAAGTTTCATCAAATATATGGCTTATGAACCTTTCAATTTATTTCATATCTTAAATTCACCCTAAACCATAATGTTTATTGAAGATTTTTGGCTTTTAGGCAGAAGGATAAAGATGGAAGGATTTGATGTAACAATAAAATATATTATGGGACTAAGTTTAAGTAACAATTACTAGGAGACCCAAATCATGCATTAACTATGGTGTAAGGACCAAAAGTACAGATAAGCTTTATGTTTTATAATACGTGCCTTGTGCTTTGTATGGAATCACAGTGGATAATATCCACTATTTGCATATTGTGTATTAATGAGACCTGTTTAATTCAATTTCAGACTGTAAGGACATTTTTGTTCTAATTATTAAGTTATTTTCTAATCTGGTCAAGTTGATACATTGTAAACTTGTATAATGATGTCGAAGTTGCAGGTGGATGCAATACAGGCTTGTGGAGGTCAGAAAACTGCTGATGGTAGACGGTTCCGGACAGGGGGTGGCATATTGTGGAGCATCTTAAAAGTTAGGGAACCAAGGGTCTACAAAGAGATAATGAAAAAAGCAAAGGAGTTTGAGGTGTGTGATTTAACCTTTAACCTTCAATTTTTTGTGATTATACACTCTTTTAAAAAGAAAACAAAACCTATGCTCCCGTTTATGCAGCACCAATGAAGTTGTTGACAAGTAGCGTAAGTGTGGTTGTTTACAACCATAGGGAAGGCCTTCTTTGTTTAAAGCTTTCCCTTTGATTTCTAAAGTGTGTATGGTATTGGTGTGGCATTAAAAATTTAAAGGTGAAAAAGTCAGGGTTAACATTTCAGACTTGGATCCCTTAAAAGTAAAATTTGTATTTTACAGATTGTGAATGGTAATTGATGAGAAAATTTAGTTGGCACATCCATGATTAAACTGATTTACAGAAACCCCTCAAGGCTGAAGCTTTGATGTTTCTCCTTGTAAGTTGCAATGTACTAATGGATGTTAAAGAAGCATGTTTTATTCAATAATATCCTCAGATTCTGTAATATGGACAGGATTTCTACTCAAGCCATCTCAATTCTACCTCTGAACAGTAGATAGTCTATTATAAGCTTACTAACTTACTGGAACAGAGCAAATCCCCACTTTTCGAAGAAAATTTGGTTGTTAATTTCAATACCTCCATGGTTCTGAGGTGATATGAAAGTTGTTCCTGAAATTTGTTTGTCTTATTGGTATACAGTTTTCGGGAATAATTTTGTGATTGGGATTTTTTAAATATCAAGCAAATAATTTTGGTAGAATTTGTGATTGAGATATCTATTAGTTTGCATTTAATCTGTGTTCAAACCTCAAACCAAGACTACTGAATTGTTGGGTCAACCCCTTCATTCAATTTATATGAATTATGAGGAGCTAAAACTCTTCAAATTGTTCGTTGTTTTGTGACAACTGTTTTTGTCATTATGCAGAAACAATTCAGGCAGCCTAATGTGACGCAACGACATGTGCCAAAGAAAGAGGATTCTTCTCAAGGAGTGCCCTTTTCATTTTCTGGCAGGGATCAGGGCATTGTTTCGGACAAAGATATTCTCGTGTCCCAAATGCAAAATCAACATCAACCAGCAACTTCTGAAGAGAAGCCTATATCTGTTCATGATAGATTAAGGATACCTGTATCATATGATGATGATCTGCTTGGAGAGAATCCAGTCAATGATGCAACCTGAATCTGGAAGGAGTTTGACCTTGTAACTAGGCAACTTTTTCTACCCTCGTAGATGGAGGTCTACCGATACATCTCTGTCATTCCCCTTTGCGACTAGGGCTATACTACATTCTCCTTTCTTCTGTTTCATTTTGCTCTCCGTCCCTTTCGTTTTTCTTTTTCCCTTTTGTGAAACGAGTTTTCGGATGGAGCAGTGTTTCCATTTTGATTTTTTTATTCTCGGAGGAAATTTGACATTTATGTTAAAATAGAGGTCTTTACTTATTTTGCCTTACTTTCTAATATAGTTACGAAAGAAAGAAAGAAAAAAGGATATTTACTGCAGGATTTGCTGTGATTCCAATTGGTCAACGATGTCGCAAGTATTTTTGGTTAGTGCGTGTTTCCTTCATTTCAAAAAAATTTTGTCAGTTTTTTTGGGATTTTTAAAAAATTACCTGAAAATAATTGGATACCATTACCAAACATATATTATTAGTGTTAATATTAAGCGCTGAACTTATGCCAGATGTATCTATTGATAATTGAACCTCCAATCTCCTGAAAAAGAAAGTTGAAAACTGAAAGAACTTTTGGGAAGTTTGAGTTTTATAATTTCTTTTTATGTAAGTAATATGAGAAGATATACTCTTTTATATTAGTGATGAGTTATATTATTTGTTTAGAAAATTTTTATAACACTTTTTATAATATATACATATATATTTTAAATTTTCTCTATCAGGTAACTTGTTTTATATTTTTCTTTCACATTTTCTGTGCAAACTGATTCTACTAAAGTAATTTTTATTTTTTTTAAACTACAAAAGTAGTTTTTCTTTTTTTTTTTAAACAACAAAAGTAGTTTTTCTAATGACATTACAATACAACATTTTAAAAAAGCCTTATCAATTATCATCCAATTACGTATCAAAATTCTAAGAGAATATATATGTGGCAAATTAACTTGGTGTGGCTATAGATCTTAGTAAGAGAGAAGTCGTGTAGAAATAACTCATTGTGAATTAGATAGCATAAAAGATTATATGATGCGAGAGATAGATATGAGATACATGGATATTTATAAACGTAGAAGAGAGAAACTAGAGCAAACTAATAGAAAAAGAGAAGCAATACATCCTCTTATCAGCTTTCTATAACTTGTATCTGTCATCTAATTTCCCCAACTAACATGCCAGCTGCCAAGGGATGTAATAAGCTATTAGTTGACGTTCACATGGCAACTTTGTTACCAAGAAAAAAGGGCCTTATCAGGGATTTCCTGTGGTTTCTTCTGGAGGAAGAGGCAAACCACAGTGCAGTCATCTACCTTTGAAGAAGGATACTTCCTTTTCCATGCTGCGGTTGCTGCTTCCACTACTGCCTTTGCTGCTTCTTTTTCAGTGTCTGCCCCCCACACAATTGAGGAAACCTCCTCGTTGCTTAGCACATCCCACACCTAAAGCAGGAAAAGAAAAGGTCAATAAAGAGAAATCCAAAATAAGCAAAAAAATCTTAAAGATGCAAAATAAAAACTATGATATGACTTACCCCATCACTTGCAAGTACAATAAACTGGTCGCTGGAAGTTAGAGTGCGATACGAAATATCCGGGATGGCAATGATACCGTGGTCTTTGAGCATGAAATCTCCAAAAGCACGAGACATGGCTAGACCTGGGGACTTCTCATTGGGTAGCCACACTCGCTGGATATGTGGTTCTTCGCTTAGTGCAAATACACGACCATTGCAACTTCTTATTCTATCTGCTTCGCCTGCATTTCAAAATACAATCACAAACTTTTCATTTTTTTTGGGGGGGTTAAATTAATTTATTAGTTTTAGCGACAGACTTAACAAGAGTGGTGACACCGTGAAAGAAAATGGAAAGAGGCTTACAAGGTAATCCAGGTTTCATATCCGTGGTCAATTGAATGGGTATGATTTCACCATTAGAGATTGTCCCCAAGATTGCTCTCGAGTCACCAAGGTTAGCTATGACAAGATCTTCACCCTGTTAATTTAATACTTATTATATATATTTCTATATATTACACGGGACAATTAATAGTAAAATCTGAGAGGCATGTGACTAAATATTCGGTGAATAATTGTTTCACGGTTTGTTTGTTTACCTGTCTTATGACAACTACAGCCGTAGTTCCACTGCAAGAGCAGTCTAGATTCTCTTGTAGCTTCACCTCCTTGTCCATCACCCTGAAAGCATCAAGAATAGCTTCTTTCCATTCTTGAAAATTCTCGTTAAGTGGAGCTGAATTATCTTCAACTTTGTCTATATGGCTTAGGATGTCCTTTTTATGACCCTTTTGAACCGTGTGAATCCTTGCATGCATTTTCTTTTGGTTCAGTATGAGTGAAGACAAACGGGTGTTAACTATTTTGCTCACTACGTGTCCATTCCTTCCATGCCCATCAAAAACTCCACAAAATGCTGTGTTTTCCGTCCCATAACCCTTGTAAAGGAACAAAGGGAAGAAAGAGAAGTTGCAACAATTTTTATATGCTTCCTAGTAAGTATAAGTATGAACGTATGATTATAGTTATAAGTAGGTAGTTCGTTATAACAAACATATATACCTGACAAAGAGTAGCAGCATCTTGGTTGAGTCCTTTGCTACCTTGTTTAGAGTAAGCAGAGCAAAGTCCACTTTGAACTTTGCTTGCTTCAAACACTAATACATTTTCATCACGAGCTTCTCCAGGCACTCCATGAATCGCTGAAGATTCAGAGGATATGCAGATACCCATTCCAGCTTGGAGACTTTTTCTTCTCTAATTTATTCTATTCAAAATATGAAATAAAGCCTAACACTCACGAATTTGAGGACCCAATATATAGCAACCATTTGCAATTTAATAAATGAAGCGACTTATGTGGTTCCTTGTGGGAAGCTTAAGCTAATGTAAACTCAATAATGGACGGTTTTTTAATGGTTATTTATTTAACTGGGATGTCCCAACGCTGGCTTTAAGGTACATGTACGGCTATTCTTCTAAATTAAAAACAATCAAATGGGTATGACTTTCTATATTTTAAATTAAGATCTCTAACACCATGAGAGATTCTAACACTTGTGCAAAACTATTCTCTCGTTGAACTAATCATCTGTTTTATATTCCGGATATGTGAATTTAGTTTAGCTTATTTTGAAAAAAATAATCGTTTATTTTTTGTCAGTTTTTTTATTAAGTTTTTGAAAACTATACAATTATTTTCTCACGAAATAATTGTTTTCAAACATGTAATTAATAGTTAAAACCTAGTCAAGTTTCTTATATACTTCCAATCAGTTAGTTCTTGAATCAAATAATGATAAGTGAGCAGCATCTTTTTCAACATTAAAAAACTTCCATTAAGTGTAAGACAAAAATTAAAAATAATATACTTTAGATACTTTTAGTGTCATTCTCTAATTACAACTGACATTTTATTTTAATAATTGCTATTTTCATCTAATTAACTAAAAGTGGTAGGAATTAGTAAGATGAAATGCTGACTTTAATTAAAGAATAACACCAAACAATTCTTATGGTATTATATTTAAACTTCATCCTTAAGAATAAGTTGAATATAAAGAAAAAAAATCACTTATTAATTTAAGAACTTAATAGTAAAAATATAAAGAGATTAATGAAAGTTTTGTCCTGATTTAGTTATGATTGATCTGGTGAATTATACTACGCACCTAAAAGGTTATGGTGCAGGGATGCATCTAGTGTTTTAACCATTGATTAATGTGACTTTTAAATCAATAAATAAAAAAGCATGAGTTGATCGATGATTAACACTTGAGATTTTGAGTGCATGGTAGAAGCTTACTTATTGATCTTGGCATTTTGTTTTGTACGTACCGGTTGAAGAAAGGAAAGATCCTATAATTAGTACCTTGGCCAAGTGGAATAACATTTCAGTACTTAATTGGTGATTGAAATTCATAAGTGTTACCTATCCCTACGAAAACGAAGATTCAGAATGATTGTCTTCGACCAACAATGAGTAATTAATTGGAGATTGAGTGTCTGCATTTTTCATGTATTGCAGTACTAGTATTTTTGAATTAAATAGAATAAATTAGATATAATAGTGCATAATTTTATTATTAATAATGAATGTATTATTATATTAAGTTTAATTTTGATATATTTCCTGCTTAAAGATTTTAGATTCTCAATCAACTAAAATATATCTTACAAAAAATCAACTAAACATTACATAAAATATGATTTTAAAATAATTATTATAAAGATAATATTTCTTATTATATGAAAATCTATAATTGGATAATAATATAAATAATTATTTTGTAGTATATCCTAATTAAATCTTATTATATCAATAATGAAAAAGGCAAATAAACAAGACTTTTAAAATTAATTAGTAAATTATAAAATAAATTTTTAAAAATACTTTTATTAATATAGCTAATATTTTAAAAATTAATAAGTAAATTCAAGTTAGAATTTATTAGGATTACAATAATTATAAATTGAGGTACAATTTTTTTAAGATAGGTGACACGTTCATTTAATGATTTTGGACATATCCCATTTAGAATTTATTTTTCTGTAAGTTTTAAGTTACTAAATCAATACCAGCGAGATGCAATTATTGTTGTTGTTATGCAGTAATTACAACGTTTTACTTTAATTTAATCACCCATTCAATTGGTATTAAGAATTAGTTAAATTTTCAATAACAATAAAAAAGAATAGTTGAATTTTAATTGTCTACGGGGTGTGGTGTGGGATGCAGGTATTGAATGGCTCTTAAAACTGCACCAAAAAAAGGAGTCAAATTGATCTTTACAAGGATTTGATTTTCATGACAGATTTTCATGTAAAAGTAATATAGAAAGAGTTCAATGTGTGAAAATAATTTTACACAACAAAATAGTAGAAGTAGACTACAGATTATATGAGTAAATATACCTTTTTATAACATCAAATAAAATTTTATACCTTTATTTAGAAGTATAGACATGTCAAATGTATTGTGAAATAAAATCAAACTTACACTACTCAAATTGAAAATTATGTGAGTATTATATTAATAAAAATAATTAGAAAAGCTAATTTTGACTGCACATGATTTTAAATATCATCAATAACTGAATATGTGAATATTTTAAATAAAAATATTCACTTTCATTACCAGGCCTAAACGCTTGATTAATAATGGATATGTTTTAAAATGTACACTTCTCATACATTTGATTTAAAAAAGCAAATGGTATCAACTTGAGAACAAGAGGATTGTAGGAATCGATCAAATCCAAACTCAGAAATTGTTCTGCCAGTAACAAACATTCCCTTGTCAACCTAGTAACACTGGGCTCCAACTTGAACTTTTTGCTGAATTATGATTATATTCCATTACCCTCAAGAAGTTGACCACATGCAAGAGCTATCCACTTCCCCAAGTCCTGGAATTGAAATGACGGGAAAATCAGAGAGATGTTGCATTTCCCCTGGAGAAGATTTTTTTCATGTCAGAGTAGCAGGGAGATAGAGCCTGCCAAACGGAAAATGTGTGAAAGCCAGGGGGAATAAACACCTTGAAATGAAAAATTGACAGTCCATACAATTTTTCTACATTGTGAATAATTTACAGAAAATTACCAGAAGATGTTAAACCATTTTGTCTTTTGATATAATAGTGGCGACAATAAGGTTTGAACCTGATACCTCATAAAAAGTCCCCAGCCCTTTCCCCCCAATTCGACCCTAATGTGCTCAAGAAACGTTAAAACATTATTTGTATAGCGTTATCACCAAATCAATATCTTAAGCAAATATAAGAAGCCATCCCATAGATACACATGAAACCAACAACTCAAAGTGCGCGTGAGAAGTAACTATGCAATTACTCTGAGTTATTAGCTAGATATGGGAGCGCTATCTTCAGTGGCCATAGGCTCCACCTGAGGAGCCTTCTTTGCAATTGACTTTGGTATGTCAACATACTCCTGGATACAACGCTGCTGAGGATGCGACAAAAGAATCAGCACATGTCGGAAAAGAACACGAGCCAACCCCTGTCCACTCTCCAAGATATAACCCTCATATTCACTAACATGTTCAAGTGCCTCCACCAGTGTATCATAAACCTCCTGGGGGCAATTATCAGGTCCAGGTTTATCATGAAGGTACATCACATCCAAAGTGAAGAGCTTCTGGTTCACAGGCCACTGATGATGTGGTCGCTCTGATGATCTGCAGTAGAACAGAATCTACAATGGAGTAGAATGTAGCACATTGCATATCAGAATTCATAATCATAATAATGCCATGCTAGTGTTATGTTACCCATAAATTTTAACTAGTTCAATTCGATCTCTGTTGTTAAAAAGATTCGATTTGGTCATTTAATTTTCAAAATTGAAGCGATGTGTCACGTATACAAGAAGTTGTCAGGCAACTGTAGGGAAACATCGCAATAATTTTGAAAAAAAGGAAAGAATAAAATGAAAAAATATTTTGAAAGAATTGTGAGCGAGTGCACATAAAATGAATAATAGACTTACGACTCTTAAAATGCGACCCTGAACACGGGATTTCTTGGCTTCATGAGCGGCAAGACGGAACAAATTAGTGAGATCGGGTTGGGCGGAGGAGGAAGAAGGAGAAAGAGCCCGCATTGCTGTAATAGTAGAGTCAATTTCACTGGAAAAGTCTTTCCTGACCTGGAAGAGGAAGAGACATAAGTAAGTAAAAAAAGATATGATTGAATTGAAGAAGGAAAGGAAAAGAAAGGGTTACCCAAGAGACGGTGTTGGAGAGAGTGGCGAAGGCGAAACGGTGTTGGGGGTTGATGGTGAGTTTGGCATTGGAAAAGAGAATGATGGCTTGCTTGATGGAATCCAATCGGGTGAGGGGTCTGCCGTTGAGTCCGGTGGCACCTTTCATCTCAACGAGGCACTGAGGATCGACGTCGACGCAGATCAGAATATCTTCGTTGCAAATTCGCGAGGGTTTCAGACTGTATCCTCCTTCGCCCCTTCCGCTGCTACCTCCTTCTGTCCCCTCCATCTCTCTCTCTCTACCGCTGATTTCTTCTCACTACTATTCTAAACCAATGCTGTTTTAAATATTTTATTATTATTTTCTTAAGTTTAAAAATCTAATTACACTTTTTTTATTTTTCAATACATGTTAATTAATTTAAGCTTATTAGAATGAAACTTAATTAGAATACATTGATTATATATATTTAATAATAGATTCTTATGTACCGTAAATTTATTAATTTTTATAAATGATACATTATTCATTGTTTTAAATTTTATTTCAATTGCATTATAAATGATAAATTTTTATAACACTTATTTAAATATTACACTTTACTTTATTTATATCAACTAAGTATAATTTTTTTTTAATAAACACTAATAGAACATTGTATTTAACCAATACTTTGCAACACTTTTTTTTTTATCATTTTAATTATTCTAATGAATCAAGGATGTTAAACAAGTTAGTTAGCAAATGAGTTGCTAATCCTTTAAAAAAAAGTTTTTCTTAACTGTTATAAGTAAAAAAAAAATACAAATAATAAAAATTAACTTCTAAGATATTAGATATTAGAAAAAAATATTTATATTTTTTAAAATTTGAAAATTTTTTAAATATATTATCATAAGTATTATTAGTATTAAATTTCAATCAAAATTAAAGTTGTTGTATGATAATATACATAATAAAATATTTCATTAAATGTTAATGGATATTATTGAAATGAAACTCTAAATTTAACTTAATAACACTTATGGTATTATATCTAAGTGTTTTTTTAAAAATTATTTTTTATTTAAAATCTCTTCAATAATGTATAATTGATAGTTTTTATTTTTTTTATTTAAGAGTATCTTTAATGTTTTTTATATAAGAATTTGGTTTTATCTTTTTAAGTGACTTCATACATGTCATCTTAATCCCAACCAATCCAATTATTTTTTACTCAAATGAAAACTATCATTAAAGAATTGTTTAGCTCACAAATATTTTTCTCTTTCTTCAACATCTAATATTCTTTCTCATATTTTTACAAATAAAAATATTAAGCAACCTATAAGAAATAATTATTTGTACGAACAACTCTTCCCATTTTAAGCAACTCAAAGTCATATATAACCCACCAAATGAATATTGTATTATTAAGCAACTCATAAAATGTAGTTAAGCAATACTCAATGGAGATGCTCTAAATGAATTGAGTAAATTATATATTCAAAGTAGGATTATAGTAACCTTTAATCTAAAAATGATAGGTGTTTATTAAAACTTTCTTAAGTGTATTATTAATTATTGTTACAAACTCTCTTAATAAGCTATTTAGAATGGGATGAATTATAACATTGAAAGAAGTTTGGAGTTGTATGTCATACAGAGAACACTAAAAGTAAAAAGTGTGTAAACAATTTTTTTTATAAATATATATTTTTTGTATTCTTATTCAATAACAAACTATTATATATGACAAATTAATTAAAATTTTAATAATTATTTAAAAAATCATATTAATAATATTTTTTTATTAGCTGTTAGTGTAAATTTTTTAAATGATATCACATATTTATTAAATTTTAGTTTAGATGGCACTAAACATTTACTAAATAAACTAAAAAATTTAACATTAGAAAATCATAACCTATTCTTATAAGATAAAATAAAATTTTCACTTTTTTGTTGTTCAATGGTGACACTAAGATAAAAATTTATTACCTCATACTATTATGTATTTTATCTAAATCTTTTACTATTAAATTAACATTAATGAATTAATTTTTATAAATTATTTCAAATGATTTATTCTAAGTAAAAAAATTATATTATGTAAAAGAAAAAACTCTTGACAATCAAGAAAAACATTTCTTTATTAGTTATTCACTTATAACGTATTTAAATAGAAATTTCACATGGGTAATATATTTCTTTTTTCAAGGATTTAATTTTCTTTGTGAAAAAATGTTTTATTTAAATATTTAACATAATCACATGTAAATTTTAAGAAATTAATTATAAAAGCTACATGTCTTTTTTTTTTGTTAAAGATAAATTTATTTAACTTGTGTAAAATCATTATAAATAATAAAAAAATTATTTTAAATATTTACTTTAATTGTATATCCAACACTTGACACAAGATTATTAATTGAGTTGAAATAATTTCATACATCAATAGATGATGATAATTCTAAAGTAATTTAATTAGGTGTTTTATCATTGAAAATAAAAAATATAAAATTCTACCTAACATAACATGTTTCTTGTTGTAGTCCTTCTCTATGTCAACTCTTGCCTTCTCATAACATTCATTCTCAATTAGGTAGTTCAAACATTATTTTTCTTGATAACTTGACTCTCATCACTTTTTTTTTTTATTAATTTTAACTATCGTAATTAAGATTTTTGTCTTTTTAATGAAATTTCAAAATATCTATATAAGCTTTGATGTTTAGGACCAATTTAGGACTAATCTTAGTCCAAAACTTAATCATAGTTAAAACTTTTCATTCTTCTTCAAGGATGTATTTTATAAAAATTAAACTTAAGTTCTTTTTTACAAATTCAACATATGTTAATAACTGAGCTACAATTATCAAGTAATCTATCTTCTTATTTAATTAAATAACATTAGCGTGTGTTTAGACAAGCGCTAACAAAATTAATTTTAAAATTAGATGATTTATGTTTGAATATTTTATTATAAAATTAAGATAAAAATAAAATTTAATATAAATTTTTTTATTTAACGTAAAAATTAATCAAAATTATTTCAACTCGAAATCAATTTTTAACACATAATTAATTATAAATGCTTCTCCAACATAAAATTCACTCAAAACTAATTTCAGACTGAAAATCAATTTTTTAACGTGAAATTAAAACATTTTTGTTTTTTCATTCATTGGAAATTATTGTTGACGAAGGGTTGTCTCATTTATGGCAATTTTTTAAAGGCTCTGAAGTTTGTTTGTTTTTTATAGGAGAAAAAGGCTCTGAAGTTGTTTGATTAATGTCTGGCAAGAATTTTTAATTTAAGACCGTGACTGTGGACTTTTGTAGTTAGACATATCAAAAGCTGGTTTTGAGTGACAAGTTGGAAAACAGTATAGTGGTAAAGTTACCCTGATTTATTCACCAATATAATTCCTAAAATAAATACTCAAGCAAGACGTTTTATAAAAGAAAGGAATTAGACTGTTGTGATTTCATTTTTCTATGTTTTAAATTCTATTTATCTATCCAAACACCACATTAAGGAATTCATTTTAGGTAGCATTGTTTAAGTCAATAGCTAATTATCAAATCAAAGAAAGAATCCATGTGGCATTATTTAGCTCATAAGTGATGGAATTTTGGCCGCATCAAAAGATAGATATTAAATAAAATATACTAAAGCGTGTGTTTATATATATATATAACTTAACCATCAAAAACTAAATTGCAAAAATGAAAGTTTGACCTACGACTCCTATTAACGAGAAAAAGAACATTAAATACAATTATATTAGAAACATGTATTTATTTTAAGCATTAAGATTAAAATTTAATTATTACTTTTTATATTTTTAAGATATTAAATAGTTTTATTTTTATTTTATTCTCTTGTATATCTTTTTAGAATTCTTTTTACATTTTCAAGTTACTAAACATATTTAAATTTTAATAATTTATTTATAAAACACTACAAAACTAATTAAGAAATAAATAAGAAGATACGATTAATAAAAAATATTATAGGAAGATATAAATACATTTATTAACATTTAATTTTAATTAATAAAAATAGATTTTTTTTATTGAAAAGAAAATATTTATTATATTTGAATGTAATAAATATTTTATTCTTTAATAGAAACCTTTTTTCAATTTGAAAAGCAATAAATACTTCAAAAAAATTGAGTATATCACTAAAAAAAACAAAAAAATGTGGAGAATTTCTGTGAAACGACGAAGGGACCTAAATGTCGGTAGTGTGTGCGGTGTTCTTCGAAATTGGAACACGTAGACGTTGTTTCCATTGGAAGGTGAGTTTGGACTGATTCTTTTCTTGGTTTGGTGTTTGGTATTGACTTTTTAACTTAAAAATGCATTTGGCTTCGATCTTCAACTTTGGCAACCAAAACATAATATAAATACTTACACCTCAGAACCCCGTTCAACTTTCTTAGCCTTCCCCAACGCCAACGCCAACACTGCTTTGGGATTTCGAATTGGTCGTCATGAACGCAACCTCACACACTGCTCTTCCTTCCGCGTTTCGCAGATTCGATCGGAATTTCTCAGCGTAAACTTCCCTTCATCAACTTTTAATACTCCCGCATTGCATTTCAGTTTCTGAATTTGATCGATTTAACCTTCACCAAACCCTATTTCTGTTATCCGGGTCTTTGTATCTTTCGTTTCTCAATTCGGCTTGTCAGCTGTGACTTTTTGTGATTATTATTGTTGTATTTCGCTGCCTTAGTCGCTCTATGCAGGTTTTCGTGTCGGCGTCACCGATCATATAGATTATTTTCTGTTTTACTGTTGAGCAGAGTTAACATAGGAAAAAAAACGCTCCGTTTTGCGTGTTGCTATGAGTTTTTGGCGGTTTTGAAAGCGTTATTGAATAAATGCTTATGTTATGAAGTGGAATTGTGGAATTGTGGAATAGTAGAGTCAGGCATTGTCTTTCAAATTCAATAATCTATTATTTTTCTATTTTGTGAATGTCTACCAGCAGCACTGGTTTTGGATTTATCACTTGTAAGTATAGAGTTTGCTAACTAAAATGCTTGGCCACTCTCTTTATTTTCAGGTGGTATTCTAATATCCGAAGTCCTGGCTATGTTGATTGCCATTCAAATTGTAACAAGTCTACATCTCAAGCATCTTTGTTTTTGTGTTCTGATTCCACCAATAGAAGAAATGGCGTGCTTGGTGGACTACTTAGTTTAAATCCCTCAGGCAGGAGAAACCTAGTTGGTCCGGCTTCTTATTCCGTGGAGATGAGCGCTTATGATGTGGCTGCTTTAGAATCTCCTTCCCGTGTCGCGGAAGAAAAAGTTGGTGTGCTGCTTCTTAATCTTGGAGGACCAGAGACATTGAATGATGTTCAACCTTTTCTGTTTAATCTTTTTGCAGATCCTGTATGTTAGTTTCTTTTTGTGCTTTTTCTACTGTTGGTTTTTTCTGTCTGAGAAAATTCCATATTAGCATTAGTACCGTTCATATGATTTGTTTGCTGATATGTTTCTTGTATTGACATAGGATATCATTCGTCTTCCAAGGTTGTTTCGGTTTCTCCAGCGACCATTGGCAAAATTGATTTCTGTACTTCGGGCTCCTAAATCCAAGGAAGGGTATGCTGCTATTGGTGGTGGCTCTCCTTTACGCAAAATTACAGATGACCAGGTGGACTTCAAATCTTTTGATTTTCCCAGTATCTGCCGTGTGGTGCTTTTATCTTTCTACAACAGGAATGCTTTTTCCTGTGACATTCAACAAAAGTTATGTGTCTTGGTAATTTGTGCTGGAACTGACGAAGCATTTATGGTTCATCGTGCTTGTGCAGGCACTTGCAATTAAAATGGCTTTGGAAGCAAAGGGCGTCTCTTCAAATGTCTATGTTGGGATGCGGTACTGGTACCCATTCACTGAAGAAGCAATTCAGCAAGTAAGTTCTCTTGCATTTTGGTCTAGTGTTACCTTTTGCATTATTCTCGTCATACATCCATTTTGTCTTTTCATAATTAAATGACATACAAGAATTAGTCATTTTCTCATCATATATTATTTATTCTGAGCTCCACTCTATCACTTTAGACTCGAGTCTAAAGCCAGAATTTTGTCTTGCGTGACAGATTAAGAGGGACAGAATAACAAGGCTTGTGGTACTACCCCTTTATCCCCAGTTTTCTATATCCACAACTGGGTCAAGCATCCGTGTTCTTGAGCATATATTCAGGTACTGCTTATTGGCACTTTGTGAATGCACTTAGGTGATTCAAGAATTATTCTTAATCAACTGATATCATTTAATTGTCAGGGAAGATGCCTATTTGTCTAAGCTTCCTGTATCCATTATAAACTCTTGGTATCAACGGGAAGGTTATATTAAATCAATGGCTGACTTAATTGAGAAAGAGCTCCAGAGTTTCTCTGAACCAAAAGAGGTAAATTATTCTTGTGTTGAATGCTTTCAACATGGTTCTTATGTAAATTGAAGGCTATGTGATGTATTTTACCACTGTCTAAACCATGGTGTATCTTGTTTTTTCTATATATTAGGTAACGATATTTTTCAGTGCCCATGGTGTCCCTGTCAGTTATGTTGAGGATGCCGGGGATCCATACCGAGATCAAATGGAGGAGTGCATCTTTTTTATCATGCAAGAGTTGAAAGCTAGAGGAATTAGTAATGAGCACACTCTTGCTTATCAGGTTTGTTTTGATTTTGAACCCTTCCAACTTGCTTTTGTGGCATCTCAAGTTAAATGGAAATTCCATATTTAATTGCTGGCTTGTATTCTTGCTTTCTATGGTGTACTTCTTATTTTTCTGATATCATACCTTTTTGGTTGGATGAATTTCCAGAGTCGAGTGGGTCCTGTACAGTGGCTGAAACCATATACAGATGAAGTTCTTGTTGAGCTTGGCCAAAAAGGTGTAAGGAGTCTTTTAGCTGTTCCAGTGAGGTACGTTGTTATTTTTCTTCTACACTTACTGATTTAAATTCTAGATGAGAGCATATGTATTTTAGAGTATGTTACGCGTTACAGTACTGTTGAAAGCTGTGAATATCCCTGAGTAAAAGTAACTCTGTCTTATTGTCTCCCAGCTTCGTGAGTGAGCATATTGAGACCCTTGAAGAAATTGACATGGAGTACAAGGAATTGGCCCTTGAATCTGGCATCAAGAATTGGGGACGTGTACCTGCCCTTGGTGTTACCCCTTCCTTCATTACAGATTTGGCAGATGCAATAATAGAAGCTCTCCCGTCAGCTACAGCAAAGTATGCACCGACCAGCACCTCTGAAGATGTTGATCATGACCCAATTAGATATTTTATCAAGATATTCTTTGGTTCAATCTTGGCATTCATATTGTTCTTGTCACCCAAAATGATCACGGCATTCAGGAATCATGTCATTTAGAAGAATTAGAAACTGCTTGATAAATTTGTGCTGCAAGCATATAGATGAAGCTATTGATAGCAGCATAGTATACTTGAATTTTTATTTTTTTTTTAGTTTCACTCATTTTAACCTCTACTGTATACATCACAGAGCTATGAAGAAGCAATTTTTCGCACTTGATCATAATGGGAACTTGCACCTCGGCTTAAAGAGTAATCAATGAATAATTGACCAGGGATCTGTTCTAGAGCCAAGGGGCATTGACTAGATCTCCGAAATTATACCCTGAACAAGTTATTGATTTTTGTATATTATTTATTTACACCCCTACTCTACACTTTAATGTCTGCACTAACTGTTTAGAGCATGTTTGAGTTCTTCATGAACTTGCGGCCACATGCATTCCGATAGACATCTGACGGATCAAAGCAAAAGTTGGGCTTCAGAGCTGTTCGTAAACGTAATTTTGGGGACTGTAAATGTTTATTCAAAATGAATTGTGAAATGGATTAAAAAAAAGAGATATAGCTATGGGGAAAAGAAAGAAATAAAAAAAAAAAAGTAAAAATAAAAGGAGAAGAATAGATGAAATATTAAAGCAATGGAAATTAAAATAGGCATGAAAAGTAAAACTTCTTAATTTTGTACAAAAGATTGGTAGAATAGTAGTACGTACCAAAGGTCCTTATTACGATCATAAGAAC
The DNA here is from genome assembly GCA_026544285.1 of Pachyrhizus erosus. NCBI lineage: Eukaryota > Viridiplantae > Streptophyta > Magnoliopsida > Fabales > Fabaceae > Pachyrhizus > Pachyrhizus erosus. Next base: position 23,707 of record JAMLFT010001293.1, read on the forward strand.
TTGATCAAAACTTTGATATAATGCATTATTAAACATCAATTCCTCAAACCAAGCAAGAAAATCAATGGTAGGGCTTAATGCACATTTGTTTCATGACCCAGTCTCCTACACAAATAATTACAAATGGCCAAGAAACATAAAGAATCTATATATGAATTGTGGTTTTTATTTCTCGCTTTTCCTTTCTCCTTTTAATGGGCAACGATGAACCCAAGAAATTCATTTTCACTTAAGGGGTTTGTATATTGGGGATTTCCTTTGATAGCATGTACTTTCGGGATTCAAATTCTTTATCATGTCCCTCCAATTAAAAAAGATGACTTGATTCCGTAGCTTGGAATAAACATTGGGGACCATGTAGTTTGGTTTCAGTGTTGTGGAGAGGCACGAGTGCGATTTTTTTGGTGGAGGTTCAATTTTTTACGTTTGTTTTGTAGGTACACACGGTGACTTCATGTTCGGAGAGTTGAAATATGATTGCTTAAGAATATGAAATAATTAAGTTTGAATCCTTAATATAATCAAAATGTGTCTAAAACTGTAATTGACCTTTATGACATTTTTTTTTATGATCATATATTCATCTTAAAAATTTTATTTTTACTATTTTTATTTTTTTTCTTATAATATCCTTTTAAAATCCAACATTTATTACTATTTAATATAATTAGGGTGGAGGCTAAAGTCTACCACTATGATTGAGTATTTTTCATTTGTTAGATATACTATTTTTTAAATTAAAGGTCATGGTTTTTTCTTCTTTTTCTATTTTCCTTTCTTTTTTTTGGTTTCTATCTTTCCAGATTTACCCTAATTACTCCCCTCCTCTCAACCCAACTCTTCATCGCTTCCTCATTTCTCTCTCATCCTTTGTCGCAACTACTGTCATTTCCTTCACCTGGCCAACTTCGACCTGCCACATACTGCCTAATGCTTGTTCAAATCACTTCACAGAGCTCTTAAATTTCAAGTCATTGGCCTTCGTTCAAATCAAGGATGACCTTCCATGTCCCCCATATTCAAATCTTCCTAAATCACTTTACCAATCCTGACATTTTGAAAATTTGAACTAGTTATTGTTTCTCCGTGTGATTCATTATGTCCCAACTAAATGACGCCCTATAGCCCCTCCATTGTGCTGCTGCGAAAATCATACCCAATCGCTCTCGCAACAACAGCTGCCAGCTACAGCTTCATTTGCATCCTTACCAAACTCCTTATCGTTTTCCACGGTGGTGGTGTTGAAAAAATGTTGAGGTTAGAAGAAAAAGTTTTGTTTTATTGTGAGGTTTGGAAATGACACTGTCAAACCCGCACCATTTGGTGGGGTTGTTTCGAGGTTTCGAGGTTTCGAGATCGCACACCATTAACCATCCTCATCAATGTTAGTGAAATTTGTGGATGACAGAAAGTGATAGTTTCTAGTGATCGGGGCTAAACGAGTGAAAAGAGATGAGCCGGTGAGAGCAATGTTATCAGATTGGATTGGAATACTAAAGCACATGTCCATCCATTGAATTATTAGTTGATCCAAATTATTTTATTTATATTAAAAAATCAAAATAATTTTATAACTTATAAATTTATACAATTAAAATTTAAACTTTAACAAAATTTAATATATTTAGAATCATAATTATAAACTTATTTAAATTTTGAACATACAACATACTTTTTTTATAATTCAATATAAAATATATTATTATAATCTATTTATTAAAATTATCATTATTGTATACTAATAAACATAGTTTAATACCCACACAAATTAATCAAAAAAATTAATAATAATAATAATAATTTTATCATCTTAAATTCTACATAACGATTATGTTTGGTAAAAAAAAAATTTATAAATAACATAAGTATAAGATATAAATTAAATTTTTTTATAAAAGTGATGATGTTCAATTGAAAAAAAATGAAAATGGATGACTCGCTGAGTCAATCAAGTCGTCAAATCACCTGTTGAAAACCGAATCGAACCAATTTATACCGGATCATATATATATATATAATGTGATATTATACAACTAATGACTCATATTAGTTTAATGTTCAGTTCCTACGCCAACAAATCAACTCAACCAACCCAAGCCGAGTTTGATAACACCGTATGAGAGAGAAGGATGAGTAATCAAGAATAAATATGGAAAGAACAAGAAAAAAAGGGGAAAAAAAAAAACTACAACCATTAATTTTAAAATTATCTAAATCTAACAGATAAAATATACTCTTCCATGGTGAGAGACTTTACGCTAGCCTTCACCATATAACTAGATAACCTTCAATGTCTTTTTACATTCAAGTCATCCTGTTTGTATCTTATTTTTGGTAATTTATACATCACGAGTATATATATATCAGAGAAGAGGAAACTCTGCCATGATAAATTTCGAATGACAATACTTTTGCCCAAAATAAAGTGGGTGCGGAGGGTAAAAGGTATGGAAGAAACCATCAGTTCGAAATTATTTATTGAAACGCCATTAATCAGGAGTAGGCAAGAGGTAACTTGGTCCAACTTAAAAACTGTAACTTACAAACCAAACATGAGTCATTCAGAAATTGTTTACTCTGAGGTACAGATGCAGCATTAACAGATAAGAAACATTCAACTTAGAAGGGACCTGAAGCCCCCGTAAAAGCAGCACATAGACCATTCAGAAACTGTGATAAGGTAATGTATCGACATAATCTCCATCAAACATGGGCACTTCTTAGCAAGGTGTAACTATTACGTGAATTTGCTTATTATAAAATAGCTTGGCTGCCAAGAAATAAACTTAATAGACCTCACTTTGTCCACCAATGGAGGAAGTCTTTGCGCCTACTGATCTTTTTCTGCAGCTGAAGGAGTCCATACAGCAAAGCCTCGGCAGTTGGAGGACAGCCTGGAACATATATGTCAACAGGAATAATCCTGTCACATCCCCGAACAACAGAGTAAGAGTAATGGTAGTATCCTCCTCCATTAGCACAACTTCCCATTGAGATGACCCATCTAGGCTCAGGCATTTGGTCATAAACTCTGAAAGAAATTTTTCAGCGTCAAATAAAAAATTGTAAATTTAATTAACTTAGTTCTACCATGTCAAAGACAGGACATGAATAAAGTTCTAAAGCAGCAGCAGCAGCAACAATAATAACAAGAACAGCAATAATATAGGAAACATGGAATTTCACAGGGAAGGGGAGATAGAAAAAGGGCATGAAAATCAATTATTAATGTTTCATGAGCCTCTGTAATAGAAAGTTCCCAACACCAAGTAGATGAGGCATTACAATAGGACTTCACTGCCAACATTATGATATGTTCTTTAAGATTGTAGAGAGTAATTTAGACCTCAAGAAAATTTTTCTGACAACTGAAATAAATAAACAAATAAATAAAAGTAGCAGAGTTTTACAACTGGTACAGCAAGCTGGCTAATGTTCCATAACAGAACTTACATGGTGGCATTTGACAGAACTTTCATGGTGGCATTTGGAAGAGCTTATGGATAGTTTATTCGAGCATATGAAAACAAATTGTCTCTCATAAACTCTTTTAGCTTATTCCAGTAAGTTTTATGAAGAAATATATGATATAAGTCCTCATGTAGTGTTTGAAACAGACAGTCATGATCTGTTTCACACATGGGAGGAAATGTTTCAAGCCACGTGATTCTTACTTTCATGGTCTGATCCAGGATTGCAATCATCTCCTGCAAACAGACTCCCCAAATACACTCATCCTAGTCAGAAGATGTACTAATTGGTTAACTGGCAAATTAGCATCTCTAGCTTTTCAATTCTATCAAATATTTTAACTGGAAGAGGCTCCAGCCCAAGTGATGCCTATTTTGGATTCTGCTGTTTTAGCTTTGGCTTCTATATCCTAAAAAAATTCCCAGCATTCACAATAAAAAAAGAAAGTAAAAGGCCTCAATCTAGTGTGATAAAAACTTATTGAATTAGCACTTAATTAAGCTGTTTACCAAAACACATCCATGATATATATTAATAGATTAAGATGAGCAACCAAGAATCTATATTATAAAAATTAAGAAGTGACATACTCCAGTACTCCTTTTTCTGTAACAACTGAAGCAATTTAAAACCCTTTTTAATACTTTTTTATACCCTTTTTCTGTTTGAATGTTTATTTTCAGTATTTTGTCATCCTTATCCGATACTGGTATTAGCATTAGCCGAATAGTGAACTCAAAGAGATTTCATGAAGAAAACAGTGTTCTAGTTCCAGTTTCCTACCAATACTAAACTCGAAGTAAACTAAGGTAACAACAAAAAACAAGAGTCAAACAAAACACGTTATCATTGGCAAGATTAAATCTGGCTGAAATGTAATTTAGGCACAGAAATCCTCAATTAATTTATGCTTAAATTAAAATATCATCAACATGTATACAAGAGCCTCCAAATCAAACATAATTTATTTACAGAAAAAAAAAATCAGTGCATGGAGCGAGGCATATGATTTTGAATCTAGTGGAAAATATATTAGGGATAGGGAAGTAAAAACCCTAGAGGATGAATAGATTGATTACTTGCGAAGAGCGGGGGCCATCTTGTTGGTGAGAGTGCCGGCGATAATTATGCAGTCGGATTGGCGTGGGCTGGGCCTGTAAATGATGCCGAAGCGATCGAGATCGTAGCGGGAGGTGCTGGTGTGCATCATTTCGACGGCGCAGCAGGCCAGGCCAAAGGTCATGGGCCAGATGGAGCCGCGGCGGGCCCAGTTCATGAGATCGTCCACCTTGGAGATCACGAACTCCGCCGCCTTGGACACGCCGACGGGAGAGGAAGCGGATGGGGGCGGTGGCGGAGCATATGGGGTGGGGCTGGGGCTGGTTGCGTTCAGAGATGGGAGCGTTGTGTGGAGGGAAACTACCCGTTGAGGGGAGACCAATTGAGGGAAGCGTGAAGAGGCTCGACTCAGAATGGCCATAGTGATGCTATTCTCTGCTATATTTCTGTGACCGAAGGAATCGCACCCAGGTTTCGGGACTCTCTCTCTCTTGTCTACGCCCAATCCAAACCTTTTTCTATTTTTTGGAAAAATGGTAGCGACATCCTTGACGAAAACTAAACCAAGCTACGTGGCTGATTTTGGCTTCTTTCCTTCTTCTTTTTTTTTCTTTTCTTTCTTAATTCGACTACATTCTCATTTTCATCTTTAAAATATACACATATTCACAATTTGTTTCCCCAAAGATTTTCAGTCATAAAATAGTCTACGAAAAGTTTTTTCTATTGGCACCTTAGTCCTTTTGTGGACTAATTTACTAGTAATACAAAACTTTAAAAGACTACACCAACTAAATGCATAATTTTTTAGAATTAAATTGTTTATATTATGTATAGTCTCAAAATAATTTCTCAATAAAATTAAATGAGATTAACGAATAAACTAATGTGTTCAAACAGTCAAAATCTTCAAGGATTATTTTTGTCTCTAAAAGTCTTTTAAAAACTAAATTGCCAACGTTTATATTTTTTAGGAACAAAAATTATAATTTAATTAATAGGATTTGGTTTAATTACATCTTTTATTCATAATTTTTTATTTTTTTTATGACTTTTGTCTTCAATAAATTATTTTGGTCATCTTATCTTTATTTTTAAAAAATTTATAAATTTTTCCTTTGATAGGATATCTGTTAAATTTTAAATGACTTTAATATTTTTTTTATAATTTTTAATTATCACTAAACACACATATTTAAACTAAATGTTTTTAATACAGTAGCGACTAAAGTCACAATTATTCTTAAATTTTTATTTCTCTTTTTCCATCTTAATGAAGAATCCATAATGACTGACACAATAAAAATTATTGGTGGATAATTCAAAATACTTATTAAACTTAAGCATATTGAGTATATGACTACACAAACGAGCCTAAACTTAAAGATTCAAATTCATCACAATCATGCATTGAAAGTGAAATGACTTCAATCAATCAATGTATCTAGAAATATCTCTAACATAAGATGTAACAAAACTTCCTTAATCCTCTAGTATAAAGGTGTAATGTAATGTAGTCATCACATGTTTCAATGTGAGCAAGTCAGACTCATACCAGTGTTGACACACCTGTGAAACTGCGTCCCAATCCTTGAGGTTATGGATAGCCAATGCATGTTACCTCTATACATTACGTTGCAAAATTATATCTTGTATATAGTGAATATGAGTCTTGACCTTGAAAGTACTTTAGTTTTGATACATTATTTTGACAAGACCTGCATTTTTGTGCTAAGTGTGTAAGAGAAAAGTTCAAAGAGAACAAACATGAAATTTTTTTAAAAAATTATAACTTGGAAAAATATTTTGAGTATCCATGAATAACATAGTTATCGTGCTCCTTTGTAGCACGGTTGTAGAGGACCTCGATTAAAAGTGAGAAACACACCTGTGCTAAAATTTACACCCTTGTGTAACTAAGGATCCATTTGGCCTATAAATAGAAAAAAAGAGTTAAAGTTTTGATATCTTTTACTCTATCAAAAATAAAAAATACGTGAACGAATAAGTGACTTAGTAGGAACTTTAGTGGATAAGAAAAAAATGTGAAAAACATAACCACAAATCTTAAATTCTTTATTTTTCATCTATCATATATTTGGTGTTGATTGTTTTTCTCATTATACTCATGGATAGTTGATTTTTCTCTTTATAAAGGTATGACATAAATGTGTTTGTAAGCTTTAATTGATAATTTTAATTAAATTTTATTATTATTTAGTCAATTGGATTGTTATATCACTTTTAATTATCTTAGAATTTCTTAGAATTAATCACTAATGTATTGGTGAATTATTTCGTTATTGATCCTCTAGTTATAATTGAAGAATTTTTAAAACAATCTGATTTAGAAAATAGTGAATAACTAAACACATTTGTATATTTCTAATCAAATTAATAATTTGTAATTATTATCATTGTAATTATGTTTTTTTAAATAATCAAATAATTATCAATAATGTTTGACAACAATGTGTTTGCAACTTTAAAAAAAGATTAACAATTAAAGATTAATTAAGAAACCAATTAAAAATAAAAATTTGGAGATTTTGCTTGCATTATTGACATCATAATCCTGATTTCTTGTTTTTTAATATTGTAAATTGTTTATTACTTCTTATTTAAATTTTGTTTTTCTACAAGTAATCAACATACCTTTTTTCCCATCGATAATTAAAACTAAATTGTTTAGGTCGTGTTTGGAGTAGTTTTTTATTTTTAGTTTTGAGATTTTTAAAAATCAAAACCATTTTTAGTTTTGAGTTTTGAATTTCATTTTTTATGTTTTTAGTTTTTAAAAAATTGTTACAAATTAGAGATGAATAAAATGAGTTAAGTGTCGTATATCGTGTTTCACTATGAAATAATGTAATATAAAAATTATTAACACATAAAAAATAATTAACTTGCTAACAAACAAGAAAAATAAAAAAAAATAATTTTTTACAACAAAAATAAACATATTTAATTTAAATAATAAAAAATAACACAACCATGACAACAAAAATATTAATAAAGATATATAATTTTATATTTTTACAACTTATATTTAATATCTATTAAACAAACAATTACACATAAATAAATAACAATAACATTGAAAAATATCAATTTGATAATGGTAGCAGTGATGATGTGTGGTGGCAATGGTAGTGGTGTTGATGGTGATAGAGATGGTGGTGATGTTGATAGTGATAGGAGTAATGATAATGGTGACAACAATGACGACAACAACAATAGTGTTGGCGATGAACAATGATAGTGATAACAATAGGTAGTGGTGATAACGACAATGATAATTATGACAATTACAATGTTAATGATTATTAGAATAATGGTGATGACATAGGACGATGGTGATAGTAACAATGGTGACATAGATGAAAGCCATTGTCAACCATAAAGAGATTGTATTTTTTAAAACTAAAAATTAAATTCATAAATTATTTTTTTTAGTTTTGAAAATGAATGTAAAAATATTTTGAAACTAAGTTAAAAATTATTTTAACTTTATTTTTGTCAAACATGTTTTTTTTTAAAATTATATTTAAAAATAAAAAATACAAAATTTACAACTATCCTAAAAGAGTCTTAAATAA
>JAMLFT010001294.1:0-31820 GCA_026544285.1 Pachyrhizus erosus
AAAAAGGAGACCAAAAGTATATAGTGGTTTGGAGGTGGAATAAGTAAGATTAAATTAGCAATTCACCTACCATGAAGTGTGTTAGTATTTATTATAGTCAAAGAGAGATGACATTTATGTAGTCTGCAAATAAAGGGTGTATAAAGCATTATGGGATACATTCAACTGCTAAAATTAGTTGAGTTCCATTATAGTTGTGTTCGAGGTGAATCTTTAGAACAACTACCCCTAAGTTGATGTTTTGTGTTGATATTGGGTTAAATTTATGCTTTAGTAATTCTCTAATCATACTAATCTAAAGAGATCTTGGTGTTTTTAATCCTATGAACCTAAAAAGGTGGTATGACTTTTGATCCACTATCTTAACATAACATGTAATTTTTTTAATAACAATTAGTGGATATTTTAAATGTGGTAGAACAAAAATATTTTTTGTATGTAGAATATGGTCCTTCATCTTGTGTCCTTTAGAAAGACAAACATTGTGTTATTTGGAAAGGTGAATACCATATGTCCTTTAATAGGTTAAATATTGAGTGTCTTATGTTAATAGACAAAGGTGGTTTCACTTTGTCATATAAATTTGAATTTGATCATTTGTTTTTTTGGATATCAAGTTATCTACTTGAGGAGGTTTGAGTCGTTTAGTGTAATTCCATCTATTTTAATCCATCAACAATGTATGTTTATTCACATGGTCCTTTTGGAAGGTTGTGTTAACTAAGGTACCTTTCTTTTTTCCCACATAATAGTGACATTAGATCAATAAGAGCTTATGATTTGTCCTAACCTGTTTATTAGAAATATCAAATTTAGGTTTTTTAGAAAGCCTATTTAATAATAATAATAAAAAAAAAGGCCAAGCTCCAAGCTTTTAAAAAAACTAATTAGACCTAAAAGATTGATTTGTTTATATCTACATATAATATTATTATGAAATATTTATAATTTATATTTATTTTTATATATAATACACATACAAAATTAATAACACATAATGTTTTAATTTGAAACATCACAATCACAAATGTTACTTGTCATTATCACATGTCACAAAATCATTAAACCATAGCACAATTGCACATGGTATGTTCTCTTCGCCGCAACACAACTTAGTAATTGCAACATTTTTTTCATTGTCATGACATGACAGAGTTCCTTCCTATTGTGGAACTCTATTATAAATACCGCAATTGTATATATCTAGCTTCCTCCCCAAAAGCACAAATGGATGGAGGAGGAGAAATTGACTCTTGAGTTAGTGATTTTGCTCAAAAACTGACATTTACAACAAAGTTTATAATGTCATAAACATGTCTTTTTATCCTAACTCCAAAAGCCTCCTTTCATTGGTCGAACATGGTATTTTGTTGTGTCCCACTACAAGAGGCCTTACTAACCTACATACACTATTGGGTAAGACAAAGTTGATAATCCTCACTTTCAATTTAAAACACACACACGTACCATTAAAAAAGTTATTTAGTTTGTTTAACAAATAGGAAATATTAAAATATAATATAAAAGTTAAAACTTACATAGGTCCTTTAAGAGTGATTGTCTACTTATTTGTTTGAGGATTTTTCTTGTGAGTAGTCAAGAAGAGCTCATTAAGGTAGAAATCTCGATCTAACTATGTATCAAGTCCGATGTCACATTAGCACATGAGGTTTATGACTTAAAATGATTGTTTCACCTTTGTTGGAGGCTCGAATGTTCTTATTTCTTGCATAGATGATCTTAAAAGTTGACATATCTCAATGGGTCCAATGTTCATCCCACACTTGCTCTCCCATCTACAAGGCCTTCTTCTACCATTCCTTACTTTTGTAAGCTTATTTTTAAGATGTATTGTTGGATTGCATGCTCATGGCAAAACTCCCATATGCATTTATCCTACATAATAATTATGAAATAGTCAATATATGAATAATATCTATAAACTATTTAAAGATGGATAAAGACATAGTATAACTTACCTTAATGGGTCAAACCAATTGTTTCTAACATTGAGTGAGATTGTGCTCTAAGAATGAAATACATTTTGGAAATGAAATTGACCGGCATAATGAATGCTTTGCACCTTATTAACACCAACATCCAAGCATGGAATTGACTCCACGTCAACAACTAAGTTTGAAACTTGTTTAGTAGCAACAAAAAAAGATCTATATATTTACATAGTACTTTCTATATATTTAAATAAATTTAAATATATTTTTTTATTTTATAACTTGCATTGTAATTTAAATTTATATATTTACAAAATAAAATATATATATTTAAAGGTCTTTTTCTTTGTTTCTTCATCAATATTTATCTGATATAGATATTTACTTACCATTGATGTGTACTATCATTATATTTCTTGTTTGTTATTAATAAATGCCAAAAGAATATAACATCCATATTTTATGCTCCTTGTATCATTCTTTACGTTACCTTTTATATTCTAGCAATTGATTTTTTTATTATCGTTATTTAATTGGCATTAATATATTATATTTGTATTGCTTGCATTCCGTTTCGTCTTAAGTCATTATTCGTGTTTATAAGTCGTATTCGATTGTGTATATTTACTTTATTGTTCATTTGATTTCAGCTTGTATATAAATAAAAATAATAATAAAAAAGTTAGGAAAATGTATAGTGTTTTATCCAAAATATGTTTTAATATGACGTGTGTACCATGGTGCTATATGTCTCAGTGCATAATGTTAGTGAATAGCATATAAGGTAGCTAGTTTTGGTTTTCTTTCCTTTTTTTTTTCTTTTTTCTTTTAAATTAAATCAATACATAGCATCAATGAATAGGATATGAATAGCTTGTTTATTTCTTCTTTCCAAAAATAAAGGTCACGGCTTAGTTTTTTTTAATGAGTATATGGATTCTGCATTTTTTGAAGGGATGAATAAAAGGATTCGTAAAAATAAAATTTTGACTTTCTGTTTTCATTCTTAATTTATTTTACTTATAAGTATTTATGTTTCTAAAAAAATATATAATAAGTTAAAATCATGCAATGATTTGAGTAACAATTCTTTTTTTAATATTATTTAAATCATAAAAATTAATAAAATATTTAAAAATAAATTTTTATTATAAACAAAAATAATAATTTTAATTTTATGAAATGATTTGGTGATATTAATGGAATAGCAATTCTACTTATTAATATTATTTAAATGATAAAAATTTATAAAATAATAATTTGTTATCTAAAATTTTTGTGTATAAATTTTTTTAAATACATAAAAATAATAAATTTTATTTAAACATATAATAATTAATAACGTTAAAGAATAATCCTTATATCTTTAATGTTATTTGATTATGAAGAATTAATGACTAGTCATTTGTTAACTTAAATTCTTGAGCAAGTATTTTCTTATAAATAGATAGATAAAATGTCTAAAAATAATGATAATAAATTTTAAAAAATGATAAGAATTAATAAAAAAGTATTTTTTAGATAAAATAAATATTTATAAAGTTATATAGTTTATGTAATTAATTATAGATACTAGTTTTAATAGGTGTTATACAGTGTTAATATCTTTTTCTACACATAATCAACTTCCAAACTTACCTTTGATTTTAAATATTATTTTTTAGAAGGTTTTTTAATAATTTTTTAAAATAAAATATTGGTAGCAATCCATTATTTATGCCATATCCATTTTAACCCCAACTTCGCTTGTTCAATTTATTGAGGTCTAGTTGTAAAAAATAAAAGATAACATAAAAAAATCAATTTTAATACAACACAAATACAAATTACATAATTAAACAAACGATTAACTCGCATTTCTCTTTAGTTGTATGATGCACCTCCCCTTGTCATCTAAAAGGTCCTTTGTCCTCTAACCCTCTCCTACAAGAGGGATGTCATCCTTTTACTATTGTGGAGGAACCCTACTTTTATCCTCATAAACTTCCTCATCTTGATGAAGTACTTTCGATGATGTTGATTAACTCCTTTTTTCTAGTTAGGAATGTCTTAATCCTTCAAATTTGTGTCATAGAGAATATGCTAGTTTTAAAGTCGAGCATAAATCTCTTTAAACAAAATATGACTTATATTTGACATCATGTTGATGTTTCTTATAAGTGGTCCTTGTGTGAGGTTGTAAATGATGATAAGGATAAGTCGTTCCATAATGTCTACCCTCGTCTTTGGCTATCTCTGTCACCTTTTGATGATTTTACATGCGTTGATATGATTAATTATTTTAATATGTTTTAAGCCTTGTTTATCACATTTCATCACACCAAACAAAATCTATTCATCTTAATAATTTGTGTTTTTATATTTTTAATAATATTTTTATTAATATAAAAATAGTCAAAATTTTGCTTACAATATATGATAAAAGAATATTAATATAATTTTACCTAAAAAAATGATTTTAATATAATTTAAATATTAATAATTAAATTTAATTACAACTAAAAACTCAATAAGATATATATTTTTTCTAGTTGAACAACTTTTAGATGATTCTTAATGATTTGATTTTTTTTTATTATGAATACTAACTTTGTCAATAATTATTTTTATTAAAAAATTAATCAATTATCTTTAATGAATCTCTTTTATTAATTATATTTTTAATTTATAATTATTTAAAGAATCTTCTAATTTCACTTAACCAACATAATGTCTATAATTTGATTCTAATTTAGGGTCTATTTGTTTGTACTTATATTTAAAAAAAAATATTTTTAATAAAACAAATAGTCTTTCTTTTACTTTTTTTGTGTTTGAATTTAAAAAAATAAATAAATTTTCACTTTTTAAAAAAAATAAATCTTATTATCTTCTTTAAAAAAATGATTTTTAATAAAAAAAATTAAAATTTAAACAAATTGGTCATACTCATGATGTCTAAATAATTGATAATGAATCGGATTCTTATTCGGTCATATATTTCCAATTGTCATTATAACAGGTGGATGATAATTTAACAAATCATCATCACAACAATCAAAAGTCTCGCTCTTCTCTTTATACTCCATTTTGCTATCCGAATTTCTTTATTTTCAAGATTAATTCCGAATGCCTTTTTCCCGAACCAACGAAGCATCACACATTCACAGACACATATCTGAAGAAATTAACATTTTAATTTCAAGTAACTACGAAATCTATGAAAGAAAATAAAAATATGTAGCTGCATTCGTAAAGCCAATACATCACACGAACCCACCCTTATTAGTCTACTTTTATATTACAAAAGATCATTATTTTGTGTGCTATCAATGTTATCTTCAATTTCATATATTGTGACATAAAATTATATGAATATATTTATATTTGAATTATTCGTTTTGTCTTGTTTCCCACACATAACATTCAATCAACTTTTTGTCCATTCAATGTGTATTTGCCGCGTTTACACATGTGGAAGTGGATAAGAACTTTAGCCAATTGGATTCATCTTCTATTCTTACAAAGAATGAGGAATAAGTTAAATTTGAAAAATGAAACCAAAATATTACCAAACGCCAAAGTCCCTTTCCTGGAAAGGTCCAGCTGGATAGTACAGTACGCATAAGAATTCTCACCCATTATCTTCTTTTGTGGCCATATTCTATAATATACAAGCTTTGAAAACTCCAATCAACATTATAAAGTTTTTATTTAAACGTAAAAACTATTATTATAAATAAATATATTTTTTATATTTCAGATCAGCAAAAAAAAGTACAGATTTATTCCTTATGCAAAATTTTATTAAGATTTTATGTGAATATAGATAATACTTAGACATTTTTTCATATTTCTGCTTTGATATACAAAAATTTCACTTTGACCGTTTAACCCTTTTAGTATTTTTTTTTTTGTGTGAATTTAGTATATTTATTTTAGTTTATTATAAATTAAAAAGATATTATAAACATAGTCTTTTCTATCTACTTTTTCAACAAAACTCATTTTCCTTACTTCATTTGGAGCATTCTAAATGCCAACTTTTCTCACAAGTCAGAATTAATTATCTCCTTTCAACCCGTCTCACAATTACTATCCTTTCCAACGCGTTTCACGCGTTTCTTTCTAGTATGATATATATTTAACCTTAATACGAACTTTATATTTAATGGGAAAATATTTAATATATTGTTTATGTTAATTTATTTTAGTTCAAAATAAATTAAAGCATACTTTTAATATTGTAGAGTATAAAAGGAGACTTATATTCTCAATTTGATAATTATATGTCTTAATTTTATTTCATTTATTATCATGATATTTACCTTTCAGCTTTCAATACATATATAATTTTTTGATTATTTACTTTAGAAGAACGTGTTAAACTTTTAACGATTAACTAAAACTATATATTATAAGTTAATAAATCAACCTCTTTGCGTTTCAAGTTTTATTATTAAAATTCAGTAAATATATTGCGATCAATCACTTCTCAATGTAAACTTTTAGGATAAAACTTTATCAAGTTTTTTATATCCTAATAATAAAGTTCTCCACTGAAAAGATGATACGTGGATGTTATTTTTAATAGTCAATAAGATTCACTAGTAGTATGCTGTAAAAAAAAACATTCATTAGGAGTATTTAAAAAAAATCATTAGTATGTTATAAAATTTTAAATATTATTTGTCATCAGTTGAGTTAAGAACTTAAAAAGGAGGATATAAGTTATAATTTTTTTTACATTTAAAAATATTAATGTGATTTTTTGTTGAGAATTCTAATATTTGAATATTATATTAGAAATTTTACTAATTCAATTTGAGTTGGATAATGTAAATATAAACACTTTGATTAGTTCATTCTACTACACAAGTAATATAAATATTTAGTTCTAAATATCATCTCACTAAAATTAAATAACAAATATATGTTAAAAAAAATTGAAAGATAAATACTAAATCATAATAAATATTATACATAACTTTTATATCGAAACATTAAGAATATAAAAATAAAATTAAAACATAAGTGTATTCATATTTATTGATAATTACTTAAAAAAGAAACAATTAGGTTATATAATCTTTCAAATTTATATATACAATTTCTTTTAATTTTTTTTAATGATAAGATATTAAAAAAAAATCTTCATTTATATAACTTGAAAATCATAACCTATTTTATAATAATCAAGTATGATTTGATTAAGAGTTATGTTTTTATAATTTTATATTCATTCATAAAAAAAAATTATAATCTTATATTTATTTATGAAGAGTTATATTTTTATAATATTTTACTTATTTTTAAAAAATTATATCTTTATAATTTTATATTTATTCATGAAAAATTATATCTTCACAATTTTATATTTATTCACAAAGGACCATAATTATTAAACATTTCTTATATTTATTTCACGCATCATAATAATATATATAAGACTTATAGTATTTATACATTATATATAAATTATATCAAATAAAATTTTATAAATTTTAATAATTTTATTCTTATAAAATCACTTTAATAAAAACATAAAATACATAAATTTTATATGTAAATTCACATATTAAAAAAAATATCTCACGATATATGTTAACGACATGATAATATTATAGAAGAACTTCATAATGATTGAACTTAGGACTTACGCTTCACTTGTTATTAATTATTTCAACTCCCAATTCTCGTATATCTTGTGAGTTCATATATTTAGCCATTTATGTCTACTAATTTAATTGAGGATTAATGGTTACGCATTCATAATAATCTTTTCCTAATGAAATGCCCCTTGATCCATAAAAAATGTGTCAACAAAACCATTAATATCAAAGTGGCCTAGCAGTTCACTTGAAAGTGAGAATTAAATTTTGGTTATTCACCAAATTTGTCTTACTATGCAAATTATGGATGGTCGATTATTAAATAGTCAATTAATTGATATGCATTCAAGGTCATTTCCCAAATACAAAATTAAACACAACAGGGATATAAAAAAATGATTAAAAACAACAGGACAATTATCCTAATGAAAAGGAAATATGTGCAATAGCATTAAAAATTGGAAAATCCGAAATCAACTCTCAAGATCTACAGTGTATAGGGTTTTTTTTCACAAACTTTTTTTTTATCAAATAATTACTTTTTAAAAATAATTACATTTTAAAAAATTATATGTTTATTTCAGTTTTTTTTATAAATAATTTGGAGTTTAAAAGACCTTTGTAAACTATCAAAATCATGACACTAATGGATTATCTTAGAAAAAAATCTAAAGAATGAAAGAAAAGGAAGCAGAATTTTAAGAGTTGGTAAATTCTTTTTGTCATTTTTTGTCCCTTTAAAAAACATAAATTTTTATTTGGTGTTTTGTTGTTGTATACAATTTTTTTTATAAAATTAATTATTTATATAATGTTTACATGTGACGGCACCAAAATACTTCTAATTATAACATCACAATAGAATTTATCAAATTTTAAAATCATTGATTTTTTTATCTCTATAATTCATTTTAAAATAAGTAAAGAACACTCATTTTATTGATCTTAAAAAAGATTTAAGATGTCATATGTTTATGTCGTAATGCAAATATTAAGAGTATCACATAAGATTATCACTTTATATTTTATTAAACATGTACGCAATTGACAAGTATCAAATAACAACATTTACAAATTTTTTATGAATGAATTTTTTTTTTACAAAAATCTAAATTAAAATTTGTTTATTTTATATTAACTAAAAATATATTTAATTCTATATTAATTCAAGGATACTAACATGGTGCATGTTGATTTATATTATGATATAAATTAATAAATAATTAAAGAAATAAATTTTAATTATAATTGTTTAACATTTATTTACAAATTAAATTTATTATAAATTTAAGATAAAAAAGGGATCAAATTATAAATAAAGTTAAAGTATGACATATTTATAAAATATAAATTTTGTTCATGTTAAAAAAATTGTGTACACAAGCTTAAACTATAAATTAGGTAATTTATTTGATAAATAAAAATATTATTAATAATATTTATTGAAGTCGATATCAATTTATCATAATATGTAAATAAATCAATTTTGATATTTGTTATGTATTTTTTTTCTTGTTTTTTCACTTTCCTATTATCAGAGAATATTTATTTATGAGTAGTGATATTTATATATATCATTTTCTTACAACTTACTTCTATTCTATTTTTATTCTTTTTTTACTTTTTACATCAGATTATATCATATTTATTATTTTTATTATTATTTTTTTATGTTTCTCTTTCATTCATTTCAATCCATTTTAAAATAAGGTAGACGTTTAACATGATTATTTATTTTAATATTTTTATATTTGTACAAGAGGATATATGTTTTTGTTTTTTCTTTTGCTTTAAGTCTTAACCGTGATTATGTGGACTTAAATATAATTGTGTCGAGGTTTAGTTAATGCTTAACGGAATGGATATCACTTAATTATTTTTTTAGATTAACTATTGCTACTGGATGAGTGGTGGAAGTAGGTTAAAAGTATGACATAAATATTCCTTTACATCATGTGAGTGCTAAAAGATAACAAGTTGGTTTTAATTTCATTTTATAGATGATTGATGTAATTTATACTCATATTATAAATTAACTTTTCTAATGATTTACGATATTTAGTGAAGGTTTATAAATAATAATTATTATTAGAGATTAAACTTTTATTTATAATAAAATTTGATAATTATCTATAAAACTTCATTAAATTTTATTTATAAATAATTATTATTTGAGATTATTATTTAAGATATTTTGTAACTCAATCTTTTATTGATATTAAACTTTTATTTATAGTAAAACTTGATAATAATTGAAATATTAGCTCCCTGTTATGAAAGTTCTAATATTAGGTCCGAAAATTAATTTTCTTAAAATTTTAAAGTGTTAAATATATTTTTAGGTCTTGTAAAATGAATAAATTTTAATTTTAATTTATATAAAAAAATTACCTTTATCTTTTTAAAATTTAAAATTAATATATTTATTCCTAAAATCATACATAATTATATGATATCAATTAACTATTTATATATTAAGTGACACCTAATAATTATATGAGATGACATGTTAGCATGCGATTCTCAAAAAAAAAAATTGAGCAATAAAATAAATTAATTTTATTTTTCATAAAATGAATGTTATGAATTAAAAACAGCAATTTCAAAGTTTGAAAATATGAAAATTAAATAAGAAATTACAGGAATCAAAATTAAAATTCACTAGTTTTATAAAGATATAAAACAATAATTTTAAATTTTAGAAGTATTAAAATTAAGGAAAAGATGTTATAGGGATGACAACCAAAATCTTTTCGTTTATTTTATTATTTTATTATGTTGAAAACATATTTAACATCAATTTAAGCATATTTCTCTCTAATGAATTTTTTTTAGCTTATCCTAAAAAACATATTTAACTTAATTTTAAATTATTAAGTAAATACTTGTTATTAGTAATTAATTATATTAAAACCACAAATACAAATATGATAAGAAGGGTTAATCTACACGACTATGGCTATGCTTGTGTAACTGTTGGTCAACCTTTAACATATGTAAAAGTGACTTTGAAATTCATGTCACAACAATTTAAAGAAGAAACAAATATTATATGTAAAATATATAATTAAAATATTTTTTATATTATATACTTTAAAAGTATATATTGTATTAATTTTGATTTATATGAATAAATCATTAAATAATTTTAAATTAACTAATTTTTTTAAAAGGTATCAATTAGTTAAAAAAAAAGTCTTTTATTTAAAAATAGAATAACATAAGTCTTTATAAATATAATTTATATGATAAAAACTTTTAATCCAAAAATAAAGTATCCATCTAAAAGCTTTCTTAAAACATAACTAAGTCACAGGTTCATTATACCTTATGTTAAGGCTTGTCATCTTATTCAAAAGAATAGAGGTTCCATAAATTGAATTTTTAAATGTATAAGTAAATTTTGTGATCAAAAATATTTTTTATAAGCAATAAGTATTTTTATTAAAGATAATCATGTTTAAATTAGATAGAATTATTATGACTGATAATTTTTTTCTTTTTAATATTTAAAGTAATTATATATTTAAGATTCAAATTTGAGACCTCCAATTAAAAAGAAACAATGTTAGATAATTTGATCCATATTTATGTAAGTTAAAATTAGATTTTTTTAATAAACTAAAATGATTTTATTTTAACTTGTTCAAAAGATCGATTCTGACTTATTTTATTTTATGAAAGAAATTTATTTGAGTTTTTCGTTTTATTTTTTGCTTGTCCTTAGGAGGAACCGAAGAAGTACCAAGCACGACCTATGTGGCTATGTATGAAAACTTTCCATCTATAGTTTCCTGACAAATTTTTTTAAAGAAATTAACTTTGCACTCTTCATTTCTAATCACGGATTCAGATTTCAGACCTTATATTTAAATTTTAAATACAGAACTTGTAATAATTTTCTATCTTTAAATATATATCATTTACATAAAACCAAAGTTAATTTATGTTACTATATATAAGCTCAAATAGTTCTATTTATACAGCAAATGTATCTTTTTCTTCCAGTGGGTATCACAAGATACAAACATATAAATGAATATTTATATGCATTTATATGTTTGTATATTTAAAAATGCATATTTAATAAAATTAAAAAAAATTAAGACCAATTTAATTTGGTTAGATTTAGTGACTCTTAGACATCTATTAGGGTTAATTTTTATATACGTATGTATATACGCACGGTTACTGTAGATATTTGGTACTTATTTAAAATGACTTTTGATTAATTTAGAGGCCATGATTGAGTGATATATAACTTGGTATATTGTTTTCTTGACCAAGAGAGTAAAAAAGACTTGAATAAGAAAAAGAAAAGAAAGGAAAGGAAAAAACTATTAAGTTCATATCATTGTCCATAGAAGTCATCTATATATGGTGGAAACAATCGCTTCACAAAACAATGTCGTTATTTTGCATCCAAATCTTACTGGCTTTTAGAGGTTACAAAGAGTTCCTTTTTGTACTTAGTGACAGTGTCTATGGCACCCCTTTTAAGCATGTAGTTTACGACTTTTGGTATCTCCGTTAGGTCGTGCTTTCAATTTTGTTTTTTACGTTATTTCCCAATTCACATAAGTGTAAATATTTAATCGATGAAGACTTTTTAATAAAATAATTTAAAATATTATTTCCTTAAAATTTTATAAGTAAGATCATCAATAGTAAATATGTTTATATTTATTCACTTTAAAAGAGTTTTCTCTCTTTCTTCTCTTCTTGTATGTAACAATATTCTTTAGTTGTTTTTATAGTTAGTCAGAGTGCTATTGAAATTACTTGTTAATTAAGAAAAAACTAATTTTGTAGTATAACATATACATATGCATTATTAAAACATTATATTCTCTAACTAAGTCGAAGTAATATTTTTATTTCGTGTCGTAATACACATATAACTATTGCAACATTTAAACTTGCTTAATTAAACTATTGAAATATACGGTTAGATTCTAACGATAAACCGGATAATATATAACTGAGAAACTTGTTGTGGGACGAACAAATTATTGCCTCATTGAGTGAAATAAAATTCTTTAATCTGCGACTATACTACTACTAATTATAAGACAAGGCTATGTTTGTTAACTAAGACGCATTAATTATTATAATGAATTGCGTAAACTTGGCCTAAATAAATTCATAATCGCGATACGTTCAATAAAATCAGCTACGACATGACTGAGTGCATAGTTAACAACTAGTAATGTACCAGTCTTTTTTATTTTAATTTTAATAATTTAATTTATTTAGTATGTAATTATTTTAATAATTTAATTTATTTAGTATGTAATTATGTAAGTGGAGTACAGAAGCAAAGCTAGAAGATATGATACGGCACTGTTGGCCAAAACCCCAACATTAGGAGCTCAGAGAAACAGCACACCGCATGGGAAACATGCACTCTCATTCATAGTCGGTGATTATTTCTCCTTTGTTTTATTTATTTTTATCAATATATATAACTTGTAAAAATATATTTGAACCAATATAATACTCCATATAGATATTTTTTTATTTATATAAATTGAATACAGATATCAATCATTTATAATAAGTCTCATACCTTGTTTAAGTTAGATACTTTGCTACCTTTATTTAAATTTGAATTGAACGTAAGAAAGATAGATATCTAATATTATGGATACTTATCACTTATGATCGTACCAATCTCAATGTACTTCTATTGCATGTCGTGATTCTTATGAAAATTGAATTGAATTAATTTGAAAGGGTTCAATTATCAAATTAATGTCTGAATAGATACTTTTTATTTAGGATTTTAACTCCAATTTAAAGCCAGGATACGGACTTTAGAACACAAAGTAACTCACAATTATTGATTAAAAAGATAATAGTTGAAAATTATATATATAATAATAAAAAAATCTAAAATTAATTAGAATTTCTATTTTTAATGTTTATGTTCATAAAAAAAATTAATTGTTATTATTGTAAGTTGATAAAATTGTCAAAATAAGTTACAATTCCTAATTCAGTTTAACTCATCATCAAATATAAGTTATGTTTTGAAAACTAGACTACATCAATCACCCAGTGAATTTGCATAATATGCTATTTAAATACATCACAAATTTGGTTTTGAGAAAAATGATAAAATTAGTCAAAATTAGCAACAAAAAAAAGTTCACAGAAAGTTCGTAAAAAAATTTAATATAATTTTATTTTAATTTTATTATTAAAAAATGAAAAATTAATCTAATTGCTAAAAAAATATTGTTATATATAATTAAAATTTAGACTTAAGTGTTTTAATATATTTAGTTTAATTTTTATGCCTATTTTAAATATTAAGAATCTATAAAATGATATTTTACATTAATTATTAGTGAGTCCAGTTTAAAAATTAAATTTAATTAAAAAAAATATTTTAAGAAAATTTTAGATGTTTATATTTTTACTTTTCAAATATTTTTGGTTTCTTAATTTTTTTATTCAATCAACAACCCATTAAATTTAGGAAATGAGTGAATTGACGTTTTCTTAACTTATTATGAAAGCAGGTTTGGTTGAGAAACTAACTTGATGAGTCAAAGAGACGTGATTTGACAGCTCTATTTTACGTGACAGGGGAAAAACATTTTATCCTAATCCTTTTAAATGGATATACACTGTTCCCACCTTTTTGATTCGTGATTATTGAATTTTGAACTGATGAACTCTGTTCTTACACGATTTTCCACACAATGACAAAACCAAACTACTTTGCATTTATTCCATATAAATCCACACAGTCCATGAATAATGCTTCAATTCGATCCACATTGGCAGGGTTGTCTTACTCTTGACCCAATATCATGTATTGACTTTGTATTTGGTTACCTTTTTTTTCCTCAAGGAAATTAGTAATATTTTTGCTTATTTTTAAGGAGAGTTTGAAAAAAAGTAATTGTTTTTTAATGCTAATAATTTGTAATCATGCATTAACATTGCTTGCAGGCAAGTTAATGCAGATTTGAGTTTAAACAAATACTACTATTACGTTTCATTTAGTTTGTAACATGTTTTATTATGCGCAGATATGTTATGCTTTAACAAAAGCAAAAGAACCAGAGAAAAGAGAAACTGATTCATCCTATGTTATAATACATTTATCTTAGTTTTTTTCTCTTTTGCAAAAAAAAAAAAAAAAAAAAGTTTCTTACTAAGTGTAGGAATTAATTTTCTCCAAGATACGCATGGCAAGGGCAGCTTCCTCCTAACTATATAGGTTTGCTCTATTATTAAAAAATGAGAATCAAACTGTTAATTTTTTTTAAGGAACAAAATCTTTATCACTCGTGTCAACTTGAATTGATATAATATATTTTATTTTATTCGTTTTAAATTTAAAATATTTATATTTATCTAATTATAAAAATTTTAAAATAATTATGTATATAATATTATAGCTGAATAATTTCTCAAGTTAAAAAGATAATGGAATTTTTAATATTTTTATATATTATAATATTTGACTTAATACTTTTTAAATGACACAATTATATAAAACAAATATTTACATGGGTTATGAATTAAAAAAATAGTGTTAAAACACCTCAATTTTGAATCATGATATTTATTTAAATAATAGTCCTAAATATAGAAAAAATTAAGAAAAATAAATATTTTCTTGGTTAAAAGTTAAAAAGTGTATAAAGTTTGATTTATTAATTAAACAAAGTAAGAGAAAGAATATCATTATTTCAATATATTTAAAAAGGTTTTCAACTTCTAATTCTTAGACATTGTTAGGTTATCTCATTTGAAACATTATTCATTTTAATGTATAATGGTCAGTTACAAATTTATCTTTATTAAAAGGTGTCTTTGTAAATTGAAAAAATATGATATTTATAAATTACTTTTGGCCTCAACTCTTAAATGGTGTAAGACTTTGACATGTCAAAACAAATCCCTTAGTCAAAAGGTAAGGGACAAAAGTGATTAAAACCTTCTTTCTAATGTCAAAATTTTGATCTTAAGTCCTCAAGTATCGCTAAGGTTACCTTATCTAATGTATTGTTCGTTTTGGTGATCATGACCCATTATGATTTTATCCTTGCTAAAAAGTGTCTTTGTAAGTTAAGATAAAATAATATTTATAAACTATTATTATTCTCAGCTAATAATTGATATAAAACTTTTAACATATGAAATTAGAAAGAGTATTTTAAAATATAAAATAAGTAATTTAATACTTTTATTAAGGAAATCGTCTTCAACAACGGTACATGGTCGTTGACAATGATGGTCATGAAAAAGATAAGGATTAAATTTGGAAAGTTAATAAAAAAAAGGAAAAAAAAAAGAAAAAGAAAATATAAGATTAAATATGATCATTTAGATTAAAACTTAATAAATCTAATGATAAAAAATTCACTTTTGCATGGTGGGAGGCATTGCCAAGTCTCCTACTCTAGCCTTGTCATATGTTGTAAATTGTTCTATTTTTATGACTTATTCAATTTAATCATATATAAAATTATTTCTAGATTTAAATTTAGTTAAAATATATATAAGTATATTGTTATAAAGCAATAACTACTTTAATGGACGGAGATGAGGAAGGCATGGGTATACTCGATCCCGATCAATAACAAAGATGGGTAAAGATTTTTCTCTACATGAAGAATAATTTTTTTTTTAATTTATAATTTTAAATCTCTTATAAAATATAGAGATATTTGGTCTCTCTACTTTTCAAAATAAAAGATTTTAGTTCAATCGTCAATTTCAAGACGTAGATTTTTAATAAGAAAAAAATAATCACTAAATCATTGACATGTGACTATAATATTAATTTTTTTTAATTTAATTCTTATGTAATTTTAAAAAATTGTAATAATTAATTATTTTTAATTAGATTCTCATTAAATTATATTGACAATTAATCAGATTAATAATTAAAACATCAATAATATAGTATTATCTCAACAATTTAGGAGTCAATATTTTTTATTAATATCAATGCTCTGAAAATGAACAGTTAATTATTAAACCAAAATCTTTAATTTTAAAATATAAGAGAACTAAATATTTTTATTTTTTATAAAAAAATCAAAATTTCAAATTAAGTAAAA
This sequence comes from Pachyrhizus erosus, assembly GCA_026544285.1. Lineage (NCBI taxonomy): Eukaryota > Viridiplantae > Streptophyta > Magnoliopsida > Fabales > Fabaceae > Pachyrhizus > Pachyrhizus erosus. Next base: position 16,630 of record JAMLFT010001294.1, read on the forward strand.
TAGAAGATTAAAATTATATTTTACTCTTTAATTAATAAAACATAATATCACTTAATTTCTTTTCACTCAACTTTTTGTTTCCTATGAATCTGAATATAACCTTAATACTCCCTGAATTTGAAATTGGATTTGTGTCTTTATGCATAGCTTCCTTAAATGTAGCTGGGTAGATTAAATCAAATATTTATAATGTGGGAATAAACTTTAGAATATAAAGTATAATTATAATTTTTAGATAACAATGAGTTATGAAATTAAGCACAATAATTATTAATTAAATAATTAATGGTCAAGATTTTAATATAATAACTCAGCAATTTATTTGACGCGTATATATTTATTCCAATTTTAATCAATAATTTTTAATTAAAGATTATTATTATCTTTTATTCTTTAAAGTGTATTCGTCTAATTCGAAAGTTCCTAATTTGGATACAGTAGACCGTGGCCAAGGTCATGGTAGTTGTGAAGAAAAGGAACGTCACAATGACATCTTTCATTTTCTATTTTCCATGATTGGTATTATTGACTTAAACACTTAAACGTATAGATCTGATAAAGATTAAAATATTGAGTAGTGTTTTTCCCTTGCAATGATTTATTGTTAAGATATTTTAATATTCCTTCTGGTTTTTTTTTTTTTTATAAGAAAAAATTTTTTATTTTATTTTTTAAAAAAAATTATAAATAAATTTTGACTAATTTAACTTATACTTAATGAGATTATCTCTAAAATACTCTTCATTTAATTGAGATTTTATTTTCAATGATCATTTTATTTTTGATATTAAATTCTAATGAAAAATAGTTTGTGAAGAAAATTTATTTTTTAAGTGAGATTAACAAAATTAAATAATATTAACTCATTTTTTATTTAGTGTAAAATTAATTTTTTCTTCTTCTTATAATAGAGACAAGAAGGAGTATAGAGTGTATTAGACAGGATTCACAAATCTCACTTTTCCATAAACTCTAACTAATCTTCAACCACCCAAACAATTACCACCTGTGCCTTCAACTATATATACAATCAAATAATAGAGACACAAAGCAAAAAATTATTCTTATACAAATTGAACCACCAAGAAAATTTATTGACTTGAACATCAAAATCTCTTTTATAGATTTCTTTTTTGTTAAGGAGATCAATCAAAAAAGAAAATCAAACATCATGAATCATGAGTAACTTTGCACAAGAAACATGATAAGAACACAAAGAGAATGTTGCATTAGATGTGATAAATTAGGATATAAAATATAATAAAATCATCGAGTTATAAAAATAAAATAATATTTAAGAATTATCTTGAATCAAATATTTTTAGTTTATTAATAAATCCTTATTCAAATAAAATTGAGCTCGAATCTCTTAAATATAATCTTGAGTATAAGTTTTTAAATAAAAAATATAATTTAAAAAAAAAAATCGATAAAAGTGACAATTCCAATATGTGACTAGTATCCTTCCTAATAATATTAAATATTCAACCTTTCTACCTTTTTATATATATAAAAGAAAAAAATAATCTTTATATTTTTGTATAAATTTAATTTTAGTTCTTGAATTTTTAAATTAGTTTTAAAAAATATATAATTTTTTTTTAAATTAAAAAAAATTAAATTAAGTTAATTCACGTATTTTTAAAAGTGAAGAACAAAATTTGTCAAATTAAAGTACAAAAATAAAATAAAATAAGATAAAAATAAGAAAATTAAAAAGACATTTTTTTTCAAAAGAAAAATACTTCATATAATCTATAACATTTTGAGTCTCAATCTTTATCCATTTCACTCTTATGTCCTAAAATAATGAGGAAAATGCTAAGGGTAGATGGTCTTATCAATTGGTTGTCCTCAAGAACACGTGGGGTGCACTTAGATAGCGAGGGACACCTGGTTTTGTGGGGCATATTTTGTTTGTTTCTCTGGGCTCAGCTTGAAAAAACAGATTGAGAAGTTTATCATTCACATGTGTCTGTAAAGATAGCAGATCGTAAAGCAAATAATGAAGGACACATACATAATTGCTCTGGCCAGAGAGACAGAGGCATGGCAAGATAAACAAGCATATCCGAATAACCCACGTGTACATATGCTAAAGTTATATGCCTCACTTATTTTAACTTATCTTTTTTGTCTTTGGAACTTTTTGCCTTTGTAATCTTATTTAAAAAATATATGCTTTCTTCAAAAATTATTGAGCTAATGAATCAATAAAGAGGTTGGAAAGCCCATAAAAAAAAGGAAATACTCAAGTGAATTTAGTCTTCATATACCCTTCATTGCATGTCAATGTTAGCAAATTAATGGTGCACAATCTAAAGCATCAAGTGGAAGTATGCATTATTATTAGAATAAAGCAAGATATTGGCTTGGAAGAACTTGCAAAATTTTAATTGAGAATGTGAATGGAATTTATGGTTATGCTAAGAAGAACATGTTTATCATCTCAGGGTAAGGAATTCTATTCTTTTCAATTCTTTCTATATGCCAAATAGGATTTCACCCATGAAACTTGTACTATAAAGAAATAGTAAAGAAGAAAGTGATGTGTATGAACACGATCAAGTTGTGACTTTCCCGCAGGAATCAAAGATCCTATGCCAAACCCCCCCAATAATGGAGCATATCAGCCTATAAATATTGTTGATAAATACTGGTTAAATCGATTCTTTGCTTACTTAAGGACTCTTATAGAGTTGAATCTTGGAGGAAAAGAGAAGGGATAGTAAAATTTTAATTTCTAAAAATATTCTCCAAGTTGATATTTTTTTAAAATGAGAGGATAAAATGATGAATTAATATATATTTAGTGTCATAATTAATTTTTTCTTAGAAATATTTTATAATTATTTTAATTTAAAACAAATAAAAGATTGTCTATTATTTTAAGTTGGCATATGTTGACCAGCGATATTGTTTAATTCCTTTATAGTTTGTGTTATATATTCAAGTGTCATATTACATGTTATTAATTTATTAACACCTATTGATTGTGAATTTTTTTTCTTTCTAAATTATTACTGTTGATTGTCAGACAAGACAACAATTACTAAATGCATATATCAAAGAAATGTATTATTATTTATCTTCTAAAGCTTCGAAATTCATTTTATTTTACAAATTTATTAATTAATTATTGAATGGTCACTGGTTGATCAAATAACTAAAACTACGTTAAGATTGATGAATTTTCAATATATCATTTTAACCAATAAAATTTTTTTAATTCAACAAAGAAGAACAATATCATCATATTAAAATGAGGAAAGTATAGAAGATTAAAACATAAAATTTATTATACCCATAATTATAGGTTTAGTCATGCATAATAACCTTTGTTTTAAAAATCATACCACATTGGACAATTTGATTGAAATGTTGAAATTTTATGTTTTAATAATTAATGTAGATTAATATTATAAAATAATTATATTATCTATTTATTGTTAGTAAATTTTAGTTTATGTGATCAAATTAAATGAGCTCGTAAAACTATTAAATAAGATGATGTTGATTGAAATTGACAAATATTAGTGTTGGCTATTAAAGTATAATGAAAACCCTATTAGATCAACACATTATAAAAAAGTTATGGTCCTCAAGATACTAAATTGTTATATAGTTTTTTTTTTCATCTAAAGAGTTATAAAGGTTCCATCAAGGAATGAAAAGGTTTTGATTGAGGAAGAGTCATAATGTCATTGTATGTGTCATTGCAAAATTATCAAATAACACTTAAAATGAAGAACCAATTATGGATCTAGGTATTTTATCTAATTCTTAATAATAAAACATATTGTAGATTCCAGATTTTTCAGACAAATGTTCTAAGATATAGACTTGTGAACTCTTCAGCTTTCGCATAAAGAATAAATTATACAATAAGATTAAAGATGAAAATTTCAACATGAAAAACTAGTAAAAACTACTCAAGGGTAGTAGGTTTAAGACCACTTTAGTGTTCACCAATAAATTGTACTAAGTCATGCAATAATTACACAAGTAATTAATTACTTTATTTAACTTGAGGGTTCATTTGGTGATTATGATAAGTGAAATAATATATGATAACTTATCATATTCTATTTTAATTTAATTTTTGTTGGGCTAATATGATATAATAAGTATATTCTATGAATTTTTCCTATCTTACTTGTTAATGTAATTTTTATCCTTAGAAAAAAACTAAATTAGAAATTGGATGAATGTGATAATATTTTTCCTTTCTCAATTGACTATTATCAATATTTAAAATAATAAGTTAATATAACTTTCAAATGATTTTGGTACTTCTATATATATATATATATATATTTTTAAAAAAATTAAAAAAGTAACTACATATTTTTTTATAATTTAGTTTAAATTATAATTTTATAATTTACAAAATTTTATAAGTAAAAATAAAATTTATTTTTAAAGAAATATATGTAATTTTAACTAAAAATATAATTTTATCATTTAAACATAATGTATATCTTATTCTATTATTATCTGGTATGCATTAAATATAAAATATGATAACGCAATATTATCTAATTTGTTATTTGGTATGCAACAAATAATATAAATGATTAAGATTTATCCTACTTTTATTATATCATGTTTTTATTTTGTTTACTTATCCTATTATATCACATTTCATCATGACCATTAAACAAATCCTAAAATCTTAAAACATTAAATTTGTGATTTCATTATTCTTATAAATTACTCAATTTCTTCATCAATATTCAGCTGAGACATCACTCATACTTGATACTATAATAATTATATTGTTAAAATTAGTACAAATTTGAGTATGAGAAATCAAATATATTCACTACTAATAAATAAGGTAATGCTAATACTCAATTAATGATTGTGTTTAAAATATTAAATTTTTATTATAATAAAATATTTTGATCGAATATATATTGATGTATCAAACGAGAAAAAATTATGTTAAAGTGAAAAATATTAGTTAACTTTTATCACAAATAATTAAAATTAATTTTAATTATATTTTTAGTTCTTCAAGTTTTATAATTATACAATTTTAGTCTCTTTTATTTTAATTGTGCCAATTGAATCCTTTAAACATAAAAAATATATACAATTTTAATCTCTTAAATTTTAATTGTATGATTTTAATACTCCAATCATCCTAACTGTAAGATTTTAGTCCTTTAGATTTTACAATTATATAATTTTAGTTTTCAAATATTATAATTATATAATTTTAATATCCAAAAAATTGATTTCAATTTCACAATTATAAAATTTTATGATTTAAATTGCATAATTTTAATATTTGGGAACTAAAATCACATTTAAAAGATTAAAATTATATAATTAAAATTTGAGGAATCAAAATTACACATTTATTATATTTTAGAGACTCAATACATATAATTAAAACTTAAAGAACTAAAAATATATAATTATAATTCTTTAAGTACTAAAATTGCAACCAAACCTTAAAATTAAAACTTAAAAGTTATATAATTCTTTTAAAAGCTAAACTAAGTTTTTTAAGTGATTATATAATAAAAAAATTTCGTTTTATTTTCAAATAAAAATAACTTTCTCAATTATATTACTTGTATAGTAATGACTAATATACTTTACTTTTTTTTTTTTTCAAAAAGAAATTCTAGAAGTTGTGAGGCAGAGTTTCATGTCCGTAATTCATTGAAGACTTTCAAATTCTGCAATTAAATTAGTGGATTTGTTTTATAATGGTTTTGGCTAGTGGATGAAATAATCTCCGAAATGCAAAAACAGGTTAGATCATATAAACCAACCATATAACATTATGTGGCGTAAGAAGGGGCATTCGCTGTAGGCATTGCAATGATATTAATTACTTACTCAAAAACATTGAGTCATTGAAAATGACACTCATATTTTTTCCCTTTAATATTTTTCCCTCTCTCAACATAACATAAATAAACAAATAATATAGAAAATAATAGTTATAAATAAATTCTTATAATTTTTTTCATAATCACGATATAGGAAAAGAAAAGTAGAGTAAGATAAATAATGCGGTAAGAGAAAAATAAAGAAAAACTAATACTAAAAATATTAAATAATAATATAATCAACAGCATAACTAAATTTAGACATGCAGATGGTATGTTTAATCTCCGATTCTACCGATCAAATGAATTAGGACCAGTTAAAATGTTGGTGCATTTAAATGTGAGCTTATTTGTTTGATTTCTTGACCTTCCAGATTACATGATTTTGACTATTCATGGAGCAATTTATTTTTAAAATATTATTTATTATTTTATAATTTTATACTTTTTTTTACTTAAATTTACTTTATGTGTGTATAGCATTATTAAGTATTTAAATAATGATTGCTTAGTGTTTAGTATATATTGACCTCTTTCTTAATGTATTTATATTTATAATTTTTATATAAAATTAGAGATATTTTTATTTTATTTTATTTAATGTTTGAATGATGCAAATAATTTTTTTTAAAAATTTTACTATTTTACTAATTAACATTTTTTATATTTTTTATTAGTTAGATATTTTTTAATTTAAAAAAAAATATTTTTTAATTTTTCATTGTCAAATCTAGAGACCAATCCATTAGTTCACAAGTTAAGTGGGTTGGATACATACCAAACAAGATTGTAATTTATTTAATGTGAATAAGTATCTATTAAATAATTATTAAATACATAAATCAATTGATGAGAAATTATAAAAAAAAATTAATTTTAAATATGTAACTACATTAAATACTAAATTTTTTGATTAAATAATATTATTTTTCTTTCTGTCTCTCTTTTTTGATAAGAATTCAATCGAAAAACCATAAACTATTTCTCTCATTTTATTATATTATATTATATCATATCTCTCTTCACATCTAAAGCTTATTTATTTTATTTTCTGTTTTCGGGTATAAACATCTAAAGTCTTGAATGGGTTGTTTGTCCACAAAACCAATTTGAATAAAAGAAACAAAAAAGCATAAGTTTCGTTGGTTTAACAAAGTCCAAAGCAATCACTCTCATGGCCTCGTCACTTAAAAAATGCAAGCGAAGAAGAAAATTCCTCTAATAATTCTAGCGTGCGGCGACACGATGAAGTTGCGTGTGTAAAAGCACCCCCCTCATCAACACAAAACGTTGTAATTAGAGCTTTTCCCTTTCTTTGGACAATGACTTTGAAGTTTGAACCATATAATACGGTGCGTGTTCCTGGTTACAACCATGGTTTAGATAAACCCAATAGGATGTGGTTTTAGTAAATTCAAATTTATGACATTTGTCCTTATTTGATTAATTAACTCCTGCGGATTAAATTATTGGCATTTGTATGGATTAGATTAGTTGGGCAGGAGAAAAGGTTTGTTAAGTATTGTATTAAATCCATGACATGATTAGTGAAAATGAATCAATTAATTAACTAATCGAGAATAAGTTGAATCTCAATCACACTCCACATCATCTTTTCCATGTTAAAGACTAGATGATTTTATTTTATTTCACACCGCGCGTGTTGCGCCAAGATGTGCAAGAAATTATAATATATAATTCAAGCTTAGATGATTTTAATATAGGACCAGTTAAACAGAGATAAGAATAAGAACCTTTGAAAAGATCTTCAAACAATAATTCAACATGGGATGGGGGGTGAGGGGGTTTCCTTGGGTGAGATATGGAAACGAGAAGTAGTGTAAGATATATGGTTGCCTTTTGCATCAATTCCAGAAGATATAAATTCCTGACAAAAGAAAATGACATTATTGTCTAGACTTGAATTTACACCGATATATGGTACACATTAATTGGTCGTTTTTGGAGGATAAGGTCAAAACTTTTTGGTTGAGACAATCCCCAATCGTTTGTATTGCTTTGGATTATTTCATTACATGATGTTGGAAAATGAGTCATTTGACTACTCTTTAGGTTGAGTGTGTGTGTTTTTTTGTTTTTTCAATGCTTATAGCCAGGAGACGTTTAGAATTTTGCAAACCAAGTTGGGAGAAAGGATATTCTCATATTCCACATAAAATACCAGTAATAATGAGTTGGCACTTAGCAATTGCTTACTTATTTTGTTTTTTGGGGTGACAATAATATGATGTTATTTAGCCGTGGATTCTGCCTTTTTCATGATATGGTTATACTATTCTCTCTTGTGTGTTTGGCTTACTTCATTTTGTTCGGTTGAAAACCCAAGTAATTGTTATTTTAAAATGTAATTTGTTTTCTGCAATATTAATAGATAAATTTAATTTAAATTAAAACCCATTAAAAGCCTCTGAATACTCTTAAAACAATTAGATATTATATAATTCAATGATGTTATGAAAATCTTTTACTAAAAAATTTATTTATATAATGTTGTTGGACCAAGTTTGACCGTATAAGAGTACAATTTTTTGTATAATTTTTCTTTTTAGTGTTCATACTTCATAGATTATACATTGAAAATACCAAATAACACCTACAAAAATACGGGATGCTAAGAGAAGAATACTACACCAGTATACACTATAAGATGATATTCACATTCTAAAATTTTCTCTTGTTTTTTGTTTCTACTGATCCATAAATCAAAGTACATTCTTAAATTTTCTTACACAGTATCAGGGGATAGGATCTACCACCACAGGTAGAATTGGCCCATTTGTGACAAGGCTCTATTATTCTTTGTGTCTATTTCTTACCCCAGAAGAGTTCTAAGTATAACAGAGCCCAATCCAAGCAAACAACTACATTTAAAGGACCAAAATAATAAAGACCAAGTCAAGTACTGTCTTGACCACAATTTTATCTATGCTTCGTTAACATTTTTTTAATATTTTTCATCTTGAATAAATTTTATCTATGCTTCGTTAAAAATATTTAAAGATTATACTTTTTACAGTGTAACTCATATGTTTTTTTTTTTACTAAAAATGATTATAAATGTCTCAAAACTTTATTGTTAGTATTATTATAGCTTAGAGAGGTATTAGACAATGCATTAAATAAAAAAAACACTTTGTTGAATCATTAGTATTTAGCCTAAAATGTTTCACTGACCCAGCTGGTACTTTTTATTTGTGAGCATCCAATTGATATTTCAAAACTTCTCAAAAATTAAATCAGAGATTTACTTGAAAAATAAATATCAAAACCCTTCATTTGGACCACAAATTCGTCACAAATTTTAAATAAGAATTCAAAAGGGTGAAATTGGGTTGGGCTCGTTAGACCCAATTGTACGAGTTCTCTATAAATTCTATTTATCCCTATAACCACCCGCATCTGAAATTAGGGTTTTTGCTTCCAACCCTCTTAGCTGAATTTTTTTTCATTTTCGCCATAGCGTTTGTGTTGCCCTTTTATGTTTCTCCCGAAGACCTTTTTTCTCCGTTGTTTTGGGGAAACACTGTAGCAACTAAATCTCTTCTAAAGATTCAATTTTGACTTCTGGGTTTGCGTTGTTTTGCAGATTGATAAAATGGGTGTGCTTTATGTTTAACTGTGATGAGCCCTACAGACCTGTAATGATTTGCGGCTATGATCGCAATCGATAATGAACATCTAAGGGACTGAGTTATGTTTGTATTGGTTCGAGCTTTTCAGTTGTTGCTGCTTGTGGAATGTGTATGGTTTTGTAATTTTTTCTTATTTGAATTTCGAATTGAGTGTGTGAAGTTGGTGGAAGTTAAATTGGCTTCGAGTTTTGGTATTTTCTTGCGCAAATTGTGTTTGGAATGTTTTGAAAAAATAATTTGAGTTGAGGTTTTGTGATCAATGTAATTTAATAATTGAGGTTGGTGTTTTGAAACACTTGGTATTGAGTTGTTATTACTTATCAGAAGATCCAATTTTCTTAGTTGGTGATGGTGTCTTGAATAATTCTGCTTGGCTTTTTTATAACATGGAATATTGAAGTTTTAATTTGTTTGAAGTGTCATAACTTTCGTAGATTGTGATGAAGCAAAGTATATAATCCAACACTTGATCTGAGATGTCTAAGTGATTGTAAACCTTCATTTTTGCTTCTGAATCTACCTGGTTTTGTACTTTTTCTCCTTTTTAATGGCTAGCTGTGTCTAGTCGCTAGTGAATGGAATGGAGGTCTTTCTTTGGGGTGTGGGGGCGGTGGGTTTAAGAGTTATCTTGTTGTAGTTTTTCACCCTAAATAGTAATTTTGTGATCCTTTGGGTTTTTGAGATGTGATTTTATATTACATTTGTTTTGATGCTTTATTGGCTTGCTTAACTGCATTAACATTTACTACCTATGTGAATCTTTTCAAATTGACTTATATATATATATTGTAGTAGCTGGACTTATGTTTATGGACTTGCTTTCAAATTCCTTCCCTTTCGTGCCTTTGCTAAATAGCTCATAAAGTCATCAAATTAAAAGAATCATAGGACACATTCCTACAAAGCAGATATTGCTACGGGTTAGAATGAATTTCCACGATGTGCTAGCAATATAGTTGGAAAAGGATTTAGCTCGGGCGTTTTTTCCAAAAGGATTTAGCTGTTACAAGTAGCTTCTAAGTTTGTTTTTTTTTTCCTATTTTCTTTTATGTTAAACGTGAAGAGAGAGAGAGAGAGAGAGAGAGAGAGTGAGAGAGCACTTGATCCGCGGTTCTGATATCTTGAACTTCTCTTATTTGCGGAGTGTATGAATAATGATATGTATGCCCAACAAATCCTGGTGCATTCTTCATTGAGTTTAATTTCTGTGCGCTGTTAATATAAATTTACTCTTTTAATCAATAAAAATTCATTGTGGACATGACTTTTTAAGCAGTTAGTATATAAGTTAATAATTTAACATACATGACCCATTAATTTTTTGTGGCTAAATGACAGTATTGTTACACGGTTAATGCATTTATTCTCCATTTTACTTGAAGGGTGATATTTATGGATCTGGAACTCTTTCGGCCAAAATTTTGTGTTGACCCTAATGTACATAATATTTTTCATAATAATTAGTCCCTTTTATTAATGAAGGTGTAATTGGCCACTCTAAGGATATTTTGAAAGCTAATTATCATTTTTAATGGGTTCTGCTCCCCCTTTCCCTTTTTTTATAGTCTTTAGCACGTGGATGGCGAACCTTATTGTTGTATTTATATTTTGCTACTTTAGGTATGGTTTTAAATTGCAATCCGTATTCGAAATTGCCATTGCAATATTGCTATGGCAGAGCTGTCTGTCACAGTAATTGTCTGTAATTGATGTGTGAATTTCAATCACTTGAAACACCAAAACACATGCATAAAGTAATTACAATGAAAATATAATAGAGCTGAAACAAAATTTAAACATTATTTTATTTAAAAAAATACATATTCAGATTTTAATATTCTATTTTAACTTTTAAATATCAATGATCAAATGAGTGGAGCCGAATGAATTATTATGAATACCAAGTCCTAAAATAAATAAACTATTATATTATTTTGTAAATAAAAAATATATTAATAATTAACAAAATTATTAAATTCTTTTTTACATTCAAAAAGTCGTAATTTATATCAGTGCAGCAGTGGCTGCAACTACAAATACAATATAGGATCATGAGCTCAGCTAAAGGGATAAGTTCATGTTATAAAGGTATCACACTAACAGCATAAATCATTCTGCATCTCTTAGCCACATGTAGCATATTGTCAGAAGCTTTAATCCACGTAAAACCTTAAAGAGGCAACGTAATTGAAAGGCTCTGCACATAAAAACGCCATTAGACAGTATAGTATACTGTAGCGATATCTCGAGTCAAAATTTAGATATGGCTTCGGTATCTTTTATATCTCTGTGTTGCATGTTTGCCTTTGCTGTCACTTGCTTTTCTCATGGCATTTCCACAGGTATATCTAATTTGTTTCTATTTTTCTAATACATTGTTGCCTTGTTGCCTTTAGACATTGTAAGCATTGTTAATTCTCTAACCAATTATACATATTTAGATCCAAAACCACCACTGCACTATGAGGACCAACAAAAGAACCCATCTCCAAACTTCGAGCATCGTCCTCAATCAATATTGCCAGATCAAGAAGAAACACACAAACACTCAATTCAAACACATGTCAAGGCTTCATATTTTACTGGTACATGGAGATGTTGCTATACTTAAAGAAATCAGTAGGCTTGTTTTGACTATAACAATTACTTCCAGGAATTTCAGAAATTTACAGGAAAGTATACAGAAAGAAATTGCAAAAATTCTGAGCTTTCAGCTATATTACATAATGACACGAATTGTGTCAAAACTTATACACCATAAATACACAAAAAAAAAAGAAGTCATTATTATTAAAGTATCTATAATATTTTACTTAAAAGTTATTAATTTTTAACACGAATATATCACTTTTCTTTATGTTGTTTTCTTATTTGAATATATATCACATGGTAATAGTTACGTTTTCTTCCTTTTGCTTTTCTAGTTTGAATGATACATAAGTTTCAAGTTTATGTCTACAGAGTGTTACTTGAGCAGCTGAAGTGGATAAAAGTTTAAGTAGATGATGTAAGGGTATTGAAATTGTGTGGTAATCACTTTCAATGCACAAGAAATCTAAAACTTTGAAAGCTTATATCAGGACCTCTATAATATTCTCTGATTAAAATATAGAGCACATATGGTACTTGGTTACATTCAACACTAAATTACAGGACTTTCATTGGTGACTGTGTGTGACATAATTTGACTTTAGAAGGGGATAATATTTTTCCCTCCTAAATTTATTTTATTAAATCTAATAATTTATCTATAAAAACGATTTTGTTGAATACTAATTTTTTTACTATTTAAATTTATTAATAAATTAATAGATTTGGAATAAATGTGCTTTTAATGTAATTTAAATATTACTATAGGGAATTCAAAAAGGCTACTGTCAGATCTAGATTATGAAGGCCCACACACACATCCAAGCCCACCTACTCATCCCAAGGAGTTTCGATTGTAAACATTGTCTTCTCAATGAAAAAAAAGAAGAAGTTATTATGTCATGATTTTAAATTTTCGTATCCTTGATGTGCCAAACAACAGATATTGCCATGTTATCATTATAGTAGGAACTGTGCCTTGTACAAGATCGAGTAAGAAATTAACCTACTTATCATTATATAAAAGTTTGCATCTTTACGACTTTTTAATTAAATAAAAATATTTTATTATTTAATGATAATTAAAATTATTTTATATGTACCAAAAATAAATTAATGGGTCATTTTGGTTTTTATACAAAAAAATTTATAATAAAATAGTTTTTTTTTATATATTTTTAATGTATTTGTCTAAATTATTTTTATAAAAGAAAACAGTTTTAAAAAGTTTTCTGCTAATTTTTTTAAAAATAAATCAATTTTCTACTATGTTTTAATAAGTAAATTCTATCTGTTTTTTAAAATATCACTTTTTTAGAATAATTTTTTAAATTTTAAATAAACTGACCCATTGGCTATTACTAAATAATTATGACATTCTTGTAATCTTCTTCCATTACATGTTACTTTCAAATAATGTAAAATCGTTCATTATATGAAATTTAATCCAGTGACGAAAACTACACCAAAGTTACGCTTAAATTGTTCTTTTTATTTAACTTCTGTCTAAAATGTAAATCTACAAAATTTTATAATTTTCAACAATTTTCAGTTAAAAGGTGAAAGTGTTATTTATAAAGTATGTTGTTAGTATTTTTCATAAAAAAATCTTTTTTTGTCCATGTGTTACGGATTTTTATTTAAATAATTTTAAATATTTCTTATATCTTAATTTAATTTGTATGGTAAATATCGAATGTATTTTTATATTTATGAAACATAAAATTAAATATTTTTTATTTAATATTTTTAATAAAATAATAAGAAAAAGTTATAAGATGTGACAAGATTTATAGAGAGATTTGTAAAATAGTATACCATTATTCAATCTCAAAAGGGAGACTAAAATAGAAGAAAATCATTACTTTAATTAGTTACGGAAAAATGAAGTTCCACGGCAGTTAAATGGAGTTTTTAATACGGCAAAATATAGATATAAATTTTATGTATTTTTAGTATTATTTTTTTAATTAAAATTAAAGTTTTATCTCAATAATTTATGTGATAAAAATTTACATTAAACATCATCATCTATCTATTTATATTATATACAAAACAAACTTTATCAAATCTTTATTTGTCACATATAATTATAATAATAAATCTGTTTAAATATAAGCCTATTTACATTTATAATTTAATATTTTTTACAGCAAATATTTATCACAATAATCAATTAGTATCAGTCAACATAAAACATAATTATAAAATTTATGATAGAATAAAATTAAACAATTAATTACACAAACATTATTTTATGTATTTTAATTTTAAATTTTAAAAGACATTTTGATTAAGATTTTGAATTAAAAAAATATTTAATCCTAATAAAAGTAATCAAGTGAATATAAAATTAATTATTATGATTATTATTAATATAAATAAAATCTACGTTACAATATCAATATCTTTAATATACAAATTAAGACCAAGTAAAAAATGATTTTTTTTTAAAATACTATTATGTAAATAATTAAAATAATATTTAAAATATTAATTAATTAAATATGAAATTTTATTAATACAAAATGTCCGTTTAAATTATTTGTTTTTTCATTTATTATTGTACTATTTATTTAATAGTTATACTGTTTATGATAATTATTTTTTATTTCAAAACATATCTTATCCTTAAATCATGCATATTTTGAAATCATTATAAATAAAATTTGACAATGAAGAGTGTAATTAAAATTGTTATAACATAATTATTTTTTCATAAGTTACGTAATGTGAATAATTTCATTTTTTATGTAATTTTAATTTTAAATCATAATAATAATAATAATAATTATATATATATTTATTATCATGAAGATAATTGTGAATGAAAAATTAAATTATTAAATATGTTGTCAAATATTGTAAATTGATAATTTTAAAAAATTAACTATTTAACGTACTATTTTATTATTTTGGGATTCTACATTTTTTTCTCAACAAAAAATAAGCATTATGAAAAATAAAAAGACAAGTGTGCATGATTTCAAAATCCCTCTAACAAAAGTATTTTTTAATAAACATTGTTCATTAACCATTTTTTTTATCTTTTTTTTTCTGAAAATTGGTACATTTTTAGCATATATTTTATTTCTTCTAT
>JAMLFT010001295.1:0-31802 GCA_026544285.1 Pachyrhizus erosus
TTAATACTAATAATTTCTTTAGTATTTTTTAACAGTTTTTTTATTTCATTGTTATAATAATTTTAAAAATTTTTATTATTAAAATTTTATTTTTTGTTAGTGATTATCAAAATTTTATTTATTCATTCATTTTTATCATTTTTATATTATTTACTAAAAATAATTTCAAAATTTTCTTACAATTAAATTACTCTGTTATTTTTTTCTCTACTCAATCAATTCCATTTTTAGAATAATATTTTACATATTATTTATAACATATATTATATCTTCAATTATATACTTCAATATTTTTTAATTATTAAAATAGAGTATGATATAAAAATCAAATTATTTTTTCAAACTAAAGTTCCATACATCGCATGAATCCCCGAGACTGTTATATATTGGACACTGTTTTAGAGAATACAGTTTGGACACCAATTTTGTAGGATTTTCATTTTTGACAAGTCTTGTATATAAATATCGAAAAAATTGTTTGAAAGGTAAATGTTAATTACAATATATTTTAAAAAAACTATAAAACAGAAAGTTATGATTTAAAATGTAAATGTTTATCGGTAAAATAAAATTGTTAAATAAATTTCAATTTGAGAAATTTGTAACTCAACTTAAAATATTCAAATTTACCAAAAAGAAATATATGAGTTTGTTTAAATTGAAAATAGATATTTTTTAAAATAATTTTTTATTTTAGAAAAAAATATAATTTATTTTAAAAAAAATAAAAAATTACTTATTTTAAAAATAAATAATTTAAATAAACATATAAAAAATTAAAAGTTACTATTGTTTCCTTGAAAAAAGCACTCGGCTCTGAGCTCCCATCTGTCACGTGAAACGCACGTGCATGAGTGGCAAAAACGAGTAGTTAACAGAGAAAGTAAAGGGTATTTCGGTACTAAATAAAAGCACCTGGGTTCCTCAATCCTCACTTGTGTGTCTCGCTCGTAGGTTCGTCTCTTTCTCTCTCTCATCTCTCAGATTAGGGTTTGGTTTCTTCATACAATTATCTTTCGATTTATTTTTTCAATTGAGACTGCCTCTATGTTTTGCCACATTTCGATTTGATTGCAATGTTGAGTTAGAATTTACTTGGTTGCACTCCTAAGCATCTCTTATTGGCTACTACTGTTGTAGTTGTGGCAACTTTAAAGTGCTGTTTCTTATAAAAGCCTAGTAATTCATACATGTTGATTTTTACAGAGCAACATAAGACACTTGCCACCCAATTTGAACACCCTTTATCACTCAACTGCAACCAGTGAGTCAAAATTCTCCTATCTCAATTTGTATATTTTTCTCTTATTTGCTGTGCTTGTTTACTGAACTCAGAAGTACATCATACTATATATGAGATGGCTAATGTTTGACACTATCTATCTTATCTTGGTAGTCTATTTTTCTCTGTTATGGCTTTTGGAATCGTTTGCCTTGCATAGTGTCCTCTTGTACATAATCGAATTGGATTGTTCTTATTGGTTGTGTTTGATCATTAGCATTTGGTATGGTTTCAATTCATTTCACCTCAAGTTCCAAGTTTTAGTTTAAGTTTTCGTACTTATACGTACTTTGGGTGCCAATAGCAATAGGTTGATTACACTTCTTTCTACTGCAGATTCCTTCAGAGAAAGATTGGTGTCAAGCGAAATCTGCTTGGCATCTTTTGCTGATTGGTATCATGGTGTGTCTTAAATTGGTATATTCAGGGGCATTGGGCACCCTCGCTGAATGATTTTTTTTTTTATATCTTGATTTTTATTTTCAAGTCCCCATCACTGTAAAGGCAAAAGATCCAAGTTTCAATTATAATTAGTGTTTCTATTCATTTCACCTCAAGTTCCAAGTTTTTATTTTTATATCTTGATCCAAGTTGCAGCCACTCATTTTAAGGTTGAAAGTGGTTCTCCTTGTGCCATCTTAGCTGTGACATGACTGTAAAACCTTCTGAGAAACCACTTAGCATCAGTCTCTTCTGGCCATAACTTGGTGGTGGAATTCCTTTTAGTGATGGCTTATGGTGCTTCCTGTGGTAATGAGTACTAGGCTTATGAGTTATGAGTTGAGGGACTTTTGCATGGCTTGTGATAATATATTTTGTATCCAATATCCATAAGGTCTTTCCAGGGAGGATGATCTCCTTCTTGATCTTTTCTCATGTTTCCTTTGGCTCTTTCTAGAGGTCCTTGTACTTGAGTTCTCACTCTCTGATCCACCTTTACCCATATCACCACTATCATAACCAAATTATATTTAGTTTGTGATTTTGTTTATATAGAACTAATATGAATTTTATACCAGAACAGCTACAATCACATACTAATTGTCATAACTTGTTATATACAATAGGTTTAACACATTGCATTCTTAATTTTGTTTTTATACTTAAAAAATTATTAAATTAATTATTATAGGTGCAATCATAGCCTGATTGTTGAAATTAAGTTAAAATTTTCATTATGAGGATCTTGCTTGTTCTTGAATTTAGAAAGGATAAAAGGGGCCAAATCAAAAGAAAGAAAAAAATAATAAGATTAACTTGTATAGCATACACATAATGACACTGTCCATTGATCCAGGTAGGGTGGTTCCATGGTGAAACAGCAGTCGTCCAGGCACTGAATTTTATTTATCCTGTTTGGCTTAATCCAAGCAAAAATAAAGAACTTAAGTGTTATTATACAAGTCCAAGCAAACACTTAACTCTTCAGACTGAAATCAATATTAAGCTTTAAGTAGTTCTAAACTAAAAGTGGATTGCGAGCAGCCTCACCTGAGAGAAAAGTGGGCACCAGACGTGATTTACAGGGATGACTGGACAAGGGTAAACCCATTTAATTGTCATTTGATAGCTTTTGTCTTAAAAGTAACAAGACTCATCTTGGTGATTCATTTTAATTTGATTATACTAATTCTTTCTTATTTCTTCATACAGAGTCTAGCAAATAGAGTATCAATACTACATTACTGGGTCTTACAAATAAGTTTGAATTGGTAGTTCCCATGACCTATTTGTGAAAATTCCCGAGAGAGACCTTGCTGCATTAAACTATGAAATAGGTTTCAATTGAGGGATGTGCAAGTCTTGTGAGCTTTATTTGCTCATGTGAGTTTATTTGCCTGGTTTTCCAAAGCTTGTCGTGGACTTTGTAATTGATACCTTAGTTAAACGAAATGGATTGATCATAGTTATTGATTTTACTGCTTATACATGAAGATTTTCTTTTGTGATGTAATGACTTTGTTCCTTGTGTATTATTTTATAAGGTTGATTTGACAATTGATCCCATTCTTTTTTGTTTTGTTTCAAGTCAGCACCTTTGACTTGATACAGGTTAGCAAATATGAGTGTAAAGTCTGATTCTGAAGTAGAGGCTATGGATCTCTTATGTCAGTTGGAGGATATCCTTGAATCTGATGCTCTAATGTAAGGTTTAATGGTTTCATGCAAACAAACTGAAATTATACATGCCCTGAAGGTTGCTTTAGAAACTTATGAATTTTCCAGCTTTCTTGTTAATCAATATGCTGTCTTGTACTCTAGCTTTAACTTTTTCATCATGGATGCTTAGTTGTAAGATTTTTTGTTTGTATAAAAACTAATAATAATTTATTTTAGTTAATTTTGTAAACTTCACTTGAATGAAGTCTCTGGATGATATAAAATATTGCAAAAGATATAACCTTGATTGATGGAATAACACCTTGTATTGCAAGCAATGTCTAGGTTATTGTCAATCTTGATTCTTAGTTGCTTGATTTAACCATGTTGTATTTCCTCCTTTTAATATGTTTCCTCTTATGCTTTTGGATCTAGTGATGAGCTGGGCTTTATTCATCCATCCCAATTTGACTTGCTAAAGGAAGAATCAGACATTTCATCTAGTTTATCTGATGAAGCTGTACATCAATCAGCTGACAGGGCAGTAAGCTCGGAGGAATCTTCCAAACAAGACAATCTATATTTCTGGAACAGATATCATAAATTGGGAATTTCAACTCATGTTCTTCTACCATTATATAGAGCTGCTAAACATGCGTTTATGACTACATTTAAACAATACAGGATGTGTGACAATCAATCTGACAAAGTTGGATTTTGTTTACCTGCCTCTTCTTGTGATCATCTCGAGAGTACGCTTCTGAGACACAGCAAGTCTCTTCTGTTGCTAAGCTGTGATTTTATGACAGCTTGGAATTGCAGGTTCTCCTCTTATCTATTAATTGCTTAGTTTTTTTGTTGATATCCATAAGTCAACATAAGTTGACATATTCCAACAAGTGGTTTTCAACTGCTGATGATAACAGATTTATTTGATAGCATTATCCTATGTTCAAATGTCCAAATGATGCCATATATGATTGAAAGATGCTTCTTAAGCTAAAAGCAATTTTCTTTTTTTAACTGCAGTCATAAGACCTGCAATACTCTATAGTACTAAATGTTAGGTGCAAAAGAGTCAACAATAGCATAAGCTTAGTGTTGCACAAAATGTTGGGATGTATGAGGGAATGTACAACATATGATTTATAATGGATGCATTAAAGAGAAAGTAGGGATGACATCTATTGAGAAAAGATGCTAGGAATTTGACTTCTGTTACCAACTTCTCTAGTTTTTCTGTGCATATTGCAGAAAGTTAATAGTGTCCAAGAAGAAGCAGCTCTCAATGTTTGTAGATGAACTTCTCCTATCAGAACTCGTGCTCTCATATTCACCCAAAAGTGAACAAGCTTGGAATCATAGGTATTAAATGTGAAGCTTCTTTTGGCTTTGTCCCCATTACTAAAAGGATAAATGTTTTTTTACGAGTATTATATAGATTTGAATGTTGAATATTAATTGATCCTGAAGCTTTGGAATGTGAATAGCAATCTAATGTGTAGAAATATTTTATTTAGGCGGTGGGTGATCAAGTCAATCTCTGCAAACTGTTCAAATTTCAAAGAGATTTTGGGAAAAGAATCTGAGTTGGTGGAAAAAATAGCTGAGGTCTAATTTCAATACAGGAACAGCAGACTGTTTAAATTGGAAACATTTTATTTTATGTTTTTATGATTGATGGGCTTGCATATAGAAGAGAAAGATATTTGTTGCTTTTATTAAACCTTAGTGTTGACCTATGCTCAATACGACAATATATACAAGATTGTATTGTAACATTTGGCATGTGTATCATTTTACATTTTCTTTCGACACCTTTGACATTTCAATCCATTTTTGCATTTTAAATATGAAATCATCTCCAAAATACAATCCTAAAGAAGGAAAAACAGATTTTGGGGGCAGGGACAAGATTTGCTAATGATTTTAATTGATTTACATGATGCTTCACCTTTTTGTCAGAGATTAGAGAATTCTTGTTGGATGGAACATTATTTTTGAATTCAATATCCATTTATTCCTTTTTGGTACTCCATCATTTACAGAGATCAAAAATGAATTATCGAGCATGGAATCACCGTTGCTGGTTAATCTCATACATGACTATTGAACAGGTATTGATTGAATGATATTTTATTTTTATGTATTGCAAGCATTATGATGTAGATTCTGGATCAAAATGCATGGCTAAATAATTTAATGCACTAGTAATCAGTAATCAAAAGTTGTACTTGAAGATGTCTTGTCATATTTGCTTAAACTGCCAAAAGATTATGTCCACTGTTGTAACAGTAACATAGTTCTCTTTTTGAAAATGTCTTGTCATATTTGCTCTTATGTAGTTTTACTTTGCTGTAGTTGTTGGAGCTTAGGGATATATTAACCTTATTATTCCATGTTTAGTTGGATAGAATGGGCCCATTCCCATGTTTGGTTAGCCCCTCCAATGAGGATTGAACATTCCAACAACTAAAGCATGTAATCCGCATTGGAAAAATGGCCCAGCCCAAGTGAACCACTTGTTCCTTTCAAAAATCTTTTTTGGGCCAAATTTTGTTTTTCTAAGCCCAAAAACATTTTATTGGACTGACATTGGCTCATCCCTGCCTAACATGTATTTTAATTTGCTCAAATTGAGCTGAGTGGAGCATATTTGACTGAAGAAATGATAAATTATTTTTTATGGTATTTTTGTTTTAATTATAGTATATCAAATATAAGAATTGAATGGAGTCAACAATTCAACATTCAATTCCATTTCTACTGCAGCTCCCATAACCATTCCATGAAAAATCTTTTCATCGAATGAAATATGACCTTACCTGTCAATGACATAATGAATGGTTCTCATGAAGCTGTACCTACTTAGGTTCTGTATGAGTTAAAGAAATCCAGAAGTTGGGCTGCACTGCATGTTGCTGATAATTGTTGCTTTCATTATCGCAGAGTAAGTTTTGATTCTGTTGGACCTGATACTGACTAGATGTAGTTTCCATGTTATAAACATTGTGTTTTGAGTAAAAATACATTATTTTGTGTCCTTTGATGAGCTTAGGATTCTTCACTTTTGCCAATCACAGTTTACATTATATTGCAGCTACTATTACTGAAAATTATGGAGGATCAAAGTTGTGTTGAAGAAACTGTATCTTGTGGTCATACTGCTAATATTGTCCAAGCCTTGAAGGTAATAGTTATGCTCATTTATTTCTTATATTGTACATGATCTAATAGAATTTATTTATTTTTTGTTGAGTCTGTCATACTATGTTTGGATTAATCAAAAGGTGGCATCATGTGATGCATTCAGCAATTTGAATTTTTGACTGCCATTCTTTGGGCTGTTCAAAATAGGACAGAACGGTACCTTTTGGATTGTATTCCCTTTCATTCCATCCAATACTTTTATTTTTGTAACCTCCAAACTTCAATTTCTAACATGATAATTTTCTTCTATTCCATTTAATTAGACTTATCCTTGGATATCCAAATACAGCCTCAATCTCATCTGAAGGGCCAGAAATGATAGCAAAATGTGTGAAAACCTTAAATAGTGCCTTTTCAGGTTTATATAGCCATGAGTTCAATAAATATGACACAAAGCATTAGAACATTTTTTTAAAACAACTAAAGCAACAATATGTGTGAGATGAAATTTTTACTGACTGACTAGGGTATGCTTTATTGTAAAATTTATTAGTGCTTATACACCAATATAAGTCTTATCTTACTAGATGAGGTTGGCTAAATGGATTATATGATGCCATTGGGCTTGGTTAAAGACCAAGTTCTTGGGAATATTATTCACATGAGGTCCCTCTTAACAATTTCTTCCAATGTCCTTTTTGGTCTTCCTCTTCTCCTTTTTACAGGGCTAAACAAAATTTGCGCAAAAAAAAAAAAAAAGTAATTGTTAATTGAAAACTGAAAGGCAAATAAGTTGGAACACAATAATTCTTGTAAAATTTGCAAACTAATGAGCTGCTCCAAACAACCAACGCTCAATTTATTAGGCCTCTGCAATATATGCTTCACTTACTATAACATCATGATCTTACTGATTGTGGTTTTGAGTTTGCATAATTCTGTTATTGTTATTGCTTATACTTGCTTTGCTACTTCAAAGGATGGTCTTGATAGTTGTAATCTCTGTCGGGACTTGGTTTTGACAACTCTATTATTGAAATATCCATTGTACTATTTACTGCACAAAAAGATTATGCAGCATGTGCCTCTCTTATAGAAACATGGAAAGGGAAAACAAGAACTGCAGATTGACTAATGGATTGATATTGCTGTATCATTTTGACTTTATATGACTTGTACTATCAGTACACATAAATTTAGTTTTTAACCATGTGACAATCATGGTTTGACAGGACGAGCTTGATTGGAATGAAACATTGATAAAACGTTATGTTGGAAGAGAGGTAGGAGACCTTGGTCTATTATTAATTTATTTTTTATTATTTGTCATCATTATTAGTCACTAAAGTAATACATGGATCAGCTGGAGCTTTTTGAATAATTTATGTATTCATTATTTACTGGAATTTTGGATTGTTGAAATTCGAGAACCATTTTCTTGTCTTATGACATCAGATTGTCACCTTTTAGTGATTTATGGTTCCTTGAATGCAAGTGGTTTTTCTACTTCTGTAATTTTCTTAAAGGTTTAGATGTTCAATGTTTTAACAGGCTCTATGGCTTCACCGGCGTTTCCTTTCCATGTGCTGGATAAATAATGTTCTACTTGATTCTGGTAATGCTTCCTACCATTCCAAGGAGGCTATCAGCAGGTATCATGACTTTGGCACCTTTCTGCAGAATGAATTATGTCTTCTCCACTCCTGCTCAACTTTTGTTGTTGATGATTTTGTGGATGTCCAAGCACAAGCCACATATTCTGCTAGTTACATACTGTGGTTAAAAGTGGTATGTGGATTATTTTTTCATTACACTTTCCATTTTAAGACTGCTTTCTCTGGCATCTTACATGTTATATGTGCATCAGCAAGTTCCCAAGCCTCTGGAGAAGGAGCTCCTAGAGAAGATAAGAGATGTTGATCTGAAGACCTTGTTGGATAAATCATGCCCTGAAAGATCCTCACTGTTCAATTACTTTATGAACTAGATGGAAGCATATGAGCTGTGGGATGGAGTAGATGTTATTGCTGATTTTAAGTTTTTAGCAATTAATCTTTTATTTTATGTCTGGTACATCTGTACATGAATTGGCTCTTCTGACATTAACCCTGCACTTTAGAGGGTTTAGTGCGGAGGTGTTATAACTCTACACATGTATTTGGATAAAAAATCCATAGAAAGTCGCTTTCATAAGTTCATAACAATTGTTCTTGATGTGTTTCATATGAAACTATTCCAGTAACAAGGTTAGTTTAAGGTCGTATTTCATTCATTACTTGTGATTAAACTCGTCTAAAACAGCTGAACTGCAACTCAGATAAAGTCTAACTGTTTAGACACATCAATAGAAAAGCAAATATTTCTATTTTCTAAAATTGTATTTAATTATTTGATAAAAGAATTATATAGCATGTATAAAAAAGATTCAATCTATTACCAATAATACAATGTCATATAATTTCAATATAACAAAAATTAGATCACAGACTTAAAGTTTATCTTATTTTAGATAATATAGTTGAATTTTTCAATTATATTGTGACTAAATTTTGTAATATATTGTTGGTATACATTGATTTTTTATTAACAAAATAATATATTTATTATAAAGATCACGCTACCTATTTTATTAACAAAATAATATATTCTTGCACATTACGAACGAGAGTTTTAATTTTACTCCAAGAAAAAGAAATAGTATTCTTTTTATAAATTAATTATTTCTATACATATTGCACAAAGTAATTGTAAATTTCTTATAATCCTCCCTATTTATTATCTGCGTTTGGAATAGATTATTATCTAACCACCAAAAAAAAGTTGAAGAGAATGACGCAATGTCCTCAACATACAACAACCCATTAGAAAAACTTAATTAGAAACAATTTCATATTCAAAACATTATTTTATGTGTAAAATTATAGAAACCATAACAAAAACACATCTACATTAAAATAAAAACATCTTACATACATGTAAGTAGTAATTTGAAATTATATCACAATATTTTCACTTTAATAAATTAAGATCACAATAAACTTCAAATTAAATTACACCTCAGTGTAAAAACAAATTCGCTTTAGCTAAAAGAGACATGTATATTACACTTAAATACTTTGCATCCAAATTTAATAAATATTATTCAAACACAATTCATAATGCCTTCCTGCTAAAAGAAAATAAGAAACAAAATTATACCTTCTATATGTTTAGAAAATTAAATCATAACTGAAACAAAATCTCAAATTAATTTGCCTATCAAATAAATTAATTTATAAGCATAAGAAAATGAAGTTTCTTCCGGAAACTCAAAATTGGCATGGTTTGCACATAAATGGTAAAAAATATATATAGTTAAGGACAATATTTTCGATAATAACATCATATTCGATTACAAATATTCTAAATTGTCATTTTTCAAATAATGTGCCAAATGTCTGCCTAGCCTAGCCACTCTTTAATAACAATTGAAGAACACAATGATAAACGAAAAATACTGTTATAAATTAAAAGGGGTATAACTGAAAAATAGTGAAGAGGATATAAATGTCAAGAAATTGAAAAAACTGTTACAAAACTTGACACTTGTTACACAAAAGAAGCTTGAAATATTATTATTTATTATTATCTATTATCTAAAATCTATAGAACCCCAGTGGCAAAACGAGTAATTAACATAGAAATTAAAGGATATTTCCCTGCAAAATTAGAAGCACCTTTGTTCCTCAATCTTCACTTGTCTATATAGCTCCTCTCTCTCGACTCAGTGCTTCGTTCATCACAGTCCTCTCTCTATCGCTTCTTGGTTCGTCTCTTCCTCTCTCTCATCTCTCAGACTAGGTTTTGCTTTCTTCATACATTTTCTCTTTTGATTTATTTCGAAGGTTTTGCTACGTTTCTGAATTTGGTTGCCATGTTTAGTCAGAGTTTACTTGGTTCCACTCCAAAGTATCTCTCATTGGCTACTGCTGTTGTGGCTTTGCCCTCTTCAAAGTGTTCTTTCTTACAAACATGTTGATTTTTACAGGGCAACATAAGACACTTGCCACCCAATTTGAACACTCTTTATTTATCACTCAACTGCAACCAGTTAGTCAAAACTCTCCTATCTCAATTTGTACATTTTACTCTTATTTGCTATGCTATGCTACTTTACTGAACTCAGAAGAAGTACATCACACTATATATAAGGTGGTTAATGTTTGACACTACATATCTTATCTTTGTGGTCTGGTCTATCCTTCTCTGTTATGGCTTTTGGAATGGATTGCCTGTCTTCCTAAACATAAATCGAATTGGATTATTCTTATTAGGTGCGTGTGATTATTAGCATTTGGTATGGTTTCAATTCATTTCACCTCAAGTTCCAAGTTTTAGTTTAAGTTATCAGACTTATACGTACATTGGGTGTCAATAGCAATGGATAGATTATGCTACTTTTCATTGTGTATGAATATATATTTTTTTTTTTATATCTAGATTTTCATTTTTCAAATTCATACAAAAGAACTATATTACCGTTGGGGCAATAAATGTGCCCTGCACCTGTTTTAGCGGCCTGATTCTGATTTGGTGCTTTTGTGTATTAAGCACCTTGGTAATCATGACACTCAATTGTTTTCTGTGTTTAATGGATATGTATTTAATTTTGTTATAAGTGTACAGTGATACACACACACCATCTAAGCATACATCTCATCCTTTGTGGATCCCAAAGTCACCCGACTTTGGAATGTCATCATAGTCTGGCAACTTAGGATGAACATGACTAAGATGTGGAGAAGGCAATGAATATTTCCTTAAGACCTTAACATCTTATCTTTGCTGTTTTTGTGCCTATCTCGGGGCATTGTATGGTCCTTGAATAGGTAGCTTCTGTTTCTATTCTTGTTAAGGAACCACTAGTCCTTGGATTGGAAACTTTGGCAGAAGCAGAGATTTCTTTTGTTTCGTTGTTTCCATTACCAGCTTGGCAATCACAGTTGTTGAATACATGATGCTCAGCTGCACCACTATAACACCTATTTGGTCTCTGAGGAATGGTTACCGATTTGTTAAAAGTTTATATGTATTTTTCCTATATTCTTGTATCTATATTTGTTTGTCTTTGTGTCTGTAAACTAGCCTAGAGTAGCAGATTATGACACTGCTATACAATGTGCTAGTCTGATTTCTTCTCCCTGTGTACAACCAGTTGTATCCTGTTTTTGAATGTATATAAAAAGTTAGTCTACTAAGGGCAATTAGAAAAGCAGTTTCAGTAAGTGCCTTAACTTCAACTTGGTATTAGAGCACCTCGCTCTATAGTCCGTTGCTGTCCGTGCGCCGTCTATTGCTGTTTGCCACCATCTACAGCCGTCAATCTCGGAGCAGAATCTAGCATTTGGATTGCCTTGTCAAGCGCAACCTAATCCGTCTAATACGCACCTCCACGTATCACCTCTTTTTCTTGCCCAGTCAAGCGCGTGTATCCCACGTCCCGGCTAGACAGCGTTAGAATTTCTCCGTGACACCACCACACTCGTCAGAGCCTCCTTTTTTCGTTTGAGGTTTATTTAGCCTTTTTCCACTAAGGGCTGTTTGGCTTGTCTTCTTCCTTCATTGTATTCATCTCCTTGCATTCTCTGTTTTTGCACGTATGGCTATTACTGGACCAGCAGGGCTTGGTATCTCAAGAATAGTTCTTTCTAGCTCTGTAACTCCCACCATCACCATAGAGAAACTCAACAGTAAAAATCATCTGTCATGGTCAACCTTTATAGAACTATGGTTCTTTGGTCAAGGATACCATGATCATCTAGAGAAAGAAGCCAGTGAGATACCAGGTGAAATCAGGACCCAATGGTAGCAACTTGATTTCCAACTTTGTTTAGTACAATCGGTTGTACCTAAAATTTTAGGGACACTCAAAACATTCAAAACTTGTTGCACCTTTTGGAAGAAAGCTCAAAATATTTTTGCTAATGATATTCAACGGTTATATGATTGACTTCTCTCAAATTTAGCAAAATTGAGTCATACAACCATTGAATATTATTAGCAAAAATATTTTGAGTTTTCTTCCAAAAGATGCAATAAGTTTTGAATGTTCTGAGTGTCTCTAAAATTTTAAGTTCAACTGAGTGGGAGTTCTAGAGATAGAAAGAGCTAGTCCTGAGATATCAAGTCCTATTGGTCCAGTAGTAGCCATATGTGCAAAAATAGAGAATGCAAGGAGATGAATACATTGAAGGAAGAAGACTAGCCAAACAGCCTTGAAGATTAACAGAAAAAGACTAAACAGACCTCAAATAGAAAGAGGAGGCTTCGATGAGTGTGGTGATGGTGTCGCAGAGAAATTTTGACGCTGTCTAACCGATGTGTGGGGTACACGCGAGAAAAAGAGGTGGCGTGTGACAAGGTAGTTTGACCTGATATTAGTTGGGTTAGGTTGTGCTTGACAAGGTGGTTCTAACCTTAGATTCTTGTCTGAGACAGATGGCGGCGGACAATGGCAGACTACATAGCTGGGTGCTCTGATACCAAGTTAATGTTAAGGCACTGATTGAAAACAGCTTGGTTCATTAACCTCAGCAGACTAACTTTTTAAATACATTCAAAAAGGGATATAGCTGGTTGTACTCAGGGAAGAGAAATCAGACTGGCACACTGCAAAGCAGTGTTGCAGTCTGCTTTTCTAGGCTAGTCTACAGACAGAACATAGATACAAGAATATAGGAAAAATACATATAAACTTTTAACAAACTCCAACACGCAGAGCTCATGATCACCCCCATTGGTGGTTAAAACAAACTACTGTACATATGCTAGATCAATTGAACACCTTACCTTTAAATCACATTGTAAATTAAAAACCAAGGATAAATAAAGCTGACTCAGTAACAGTAGTAGTAGTCAGTGGAGTACAATCCTTTGGAACTTGGTCTGTGTGGGAGAATTAGAGCCATCATAGAAGTGGGAAAATCCTTATCATTTTATTTTAATTTATGCCAATTGGGATTTCAATTTTTTGACTTTATTTTCTTTATTCATTTTTGTTTTCTAATGTGCCACATTTCTATAAATCTTTTAGAAACTGAACACATGACGGTTTCACAGAGGTGTCAATTGAGAAGAAATGGATGCTAGCATAGTTGACACTGCAATTACTTCAAAAAAACATAAAAGAGAAGAATTTAATGAGATAATTACAATCACTGCTGATTGTGTTGTTTATATGATTATGGGTGCAGTAGCATGGTATCATAACAAATATTTTGTAAAGGGACCAGCCCATAATTGGGAATTGGATCGACATAGTTTCCTTAATCGTCTCTATGAAGGGGGCGGAAAAAGATTGTATTGAATGACTTGGTTCAAAATGAAATCACATCGTATTGCCGATTAGTGTATTGAACGTCTTGTGGTTGTAACGGTGTTTTTAGGATGTTTAAAATATTAAAATATTTATGCAAATTTATAAAGGAAAAATATTGTCTAATATTATTTTTGAACTATTAAATATAGTCTAATATTAAAATTATTTTTGAATTATTAAATATTAACTAATATTAAAGTTATTTTTGAATTATTAAACATTTTAAAATTGACCAATGTTTATTTTTGGTAAAGTTTAATTTTAAAATTTTAATCTTTTAATTAAATATTTAAAAATGGCATTTTGCATTAGATGAAAATTGAATTATTCTATCCAAACAAGGAAATTAAAATACGTGAAATTTGAATTACTTTATTCAAACATAGAATTTGGAAAATGAAGGGAATTCAAATGTCATGTATTTCAATTTTTTTAAATTGCTAAAATTCCTCCTTCAACAAATTAGGGAATGAAAGTTTTCGCAGGCACTAAAAGGGATTTACTTTTTGGGGCAGTGAACTTCCCTTGTGTTGTACAAGGAACTGTATTTTGTCAAAGCAAGCAATTGACTCTTGGATGCACAAACCAAAAATCAAAGGATTACATGTAAGAATGGCATGTGGGTTGATATTCTTTTGCAAAATTTTGTGAATAGATTGTCATTCGGTGGGTTCTTTTTTTTTTTTTTTTTGTGAGGATAGAGTGCAGGATAGCTGCATGTTACAACATTCTGCTAAAGCATTGAGGAGGGCACTCTTCGTTTCTGTCTTGGTCTCAACTGGTGTTTTTCCAACTTTGTCTTCTTATGGCAAGACAAAGAGTAAGAATCCATATGATGAAAAAAGGTTGCTTCAACAAAATCGGCGGATACAAAAAGAAAACAGCGTGCCGGATGACTTCCCAAATTTTATTAGAGAAGGTGACAATGATTTTTTTTTTATCTCTTTAAAGATCTACTGCTGATTTAGCTATATGTTTTCCAGTTTCCAATCCATAATGTCTAAGCTTACATTTGTTTTTTTACACGTGATTGTGTTGCTTTCTATGGTATATTCTATAAATCTGCCTGTGGTGACTTCCCAAATTTCATTAGAGAAGGTGACAATGATTGTTTTACCCTCCTAATTTAATTATATGCTTTCTACTCCATAATGTTTGAGCTTACATTTGTTTTTCACACGTGGTGTTACTTTCCATGGTTTATTCTGTAAATTTGCCTATGGTTACATAATCAGTCTCAAGTCCAGCTAAAAGAGGGTTGTGTTAGGCACTCAGTAGCTAGCGTGAAACTTGTAGGTATACCAAATGTTGTTAAGACTTAAGAGAAATATTATGCTAAATAATATCTCTAAGAATATGGTTTTTAACTGAGCCCAATGACATTGTGTGATTTGTGTAGTTGACCTTACCTAATGAGATAAGGATTTATTGCTGTTGTTGTGTTAGTAAGTTCAGTAAGAAAAAATTTATTACTTTTTACATTGTGGTCATTTTGGCCAATGTCTTAATTGTGTTTTTCTACTGAAATGCAGTTTGAAAAATTTAGGAGCCTAGTGTGAAATTCATTTGTTGTGAACCTCCTGGTTATGTTTTCGGATATGATGGTTTGATTAATTGTTGTACGTTTCAGGTTTTCAAGTTAAAGTAGTATCATCAGATAACTATGTAACGAGTGATTCAGGGCTCATATACCGAGATTTTGTAGTTGGTCAAGGTGATTGCCCAAAGGATGGTCAGCAGGTTTTTCTTTTATTTTCTTTCCAATCCACTGCTTCTTTCTTGTGAATTAATATTAAGTCAATCGTTTTGGCAGAAACACTATACAAATGTATTAGGCAATGAACATCAAAGTGAGAACTAGAATTGTTACTATGTGTAGTGTTTAGCAACTGGCTATACCTCTAAGTATTATTAGAGAATGGAAAGAAGTATGTTTTGCTTTAGTATTAGAGCATTTGCTACATGTTAAGGAAAGTATGGAGGCAGTTATTTCACTTATTCGCGCTGCATCATCAATTACATACTAATTTGTTTTGAGGAATATCTTGAGTTTGTTGTTTGTTGATATGAGAAAATTTGGAAATTGATATTTTAGTGGCTCAATTGGGTAGGTAATGTAAGTGTTACCAAATCTATAGTTTCTCCATTTATTGATGTGTATCCATCAAACATTATGGTTCAAGAAGTGTTTATCAAGTCAGCCTAAATTTTCACTTTAGCAACAACATAAAAGATCCATGGATTAGCATAATGATTTCTTGATGCCGTTAAGTTATTCTCTAACATTTTATGCTAGCATTTGTGTCAGTTGTTGTTGAAAGAGTCGTCCTCTGTTGGCATTGTACTTCCTTAAAAAATCAGTGCAAGAAATTTTGCACATCTACATCGTTGGCATCTTAGTAAAATTAATAAGATGATATCTGATTTTTGTGTTACTTATACTTTCTTAGTTTAGTGTATATCAAAATAAACTCCTAGTCAATGTTGATTTTTATGTTTTTTAAGATTATTTTATCATCCATCTATATTGGGAGACAGACTATCACTTGCCTCTCAAATGTGTCATTTTCAGCACTGCAAAACTGCAACTTTTAGGCACCGGAAGAAGACACTACAGTTTAAAGCTTGACTTCAATACACAAATTATATTCGCTAATTTTCTTACTATCTTATTATATATCATGTCATGCAGGTCACTTTTCACTATGTTGGCTATAATGAATCTGGGCGTCGTATTGACAGCTCTTACTTGCAAGGTTCTCCTGCCAGAATCCGCATGGGTACCAAGGGATTAGTTCCAGGTTAAATTTTTAAGATTTAGTACTGTCAATTTCCTTGCAACTTTATGTAAAAAATATTCATCATTTGCTTGATTTCTATCTCTCCCTTGAAGAACCCCAAAGGGGAGGAAATAAGTGCAGAAGGAAGTGTGAAAAGTACAATATTTTTATGTAGGATTTGAGGAAGGAATTAGAGACATGAAACCTGGTGGGAAGAGAAGAATTATTATTCCCCCTGAGCTTGGACCACCAGTGAGTTCCAACATCTCATTTTCCTTTATCGTCTTCCTGTAACTCACTCCATACTATTTGATATTATTATTGACTACTTAGAATGCTAAGGTCAAAGAAATTGTGTTTTATACACAAAATTACCATGTATTGAAACCTCTTACAACGATGAAGAAATAATCTCCTCTACTTTGGATATATAAAATTTTGTTGAATCTCTAGTTAATCAAACAACATTCCTAAGGTGATACAGAGTTATGTTGAAAATTATTATATTATCTAATTTCTGTCAATAATTATTGTTTCCTTTATTTTGCATCTGATCTCCTTGCATTAGCAGTTGATAAATGATAATTTGATCTTTACATCACTAAATGTAGAAGAAATTTGGGCAAAAGAGAGGTCTAATGCTTGGATCTAGTTAACTTTTTTTGTGATATTTAATCAAAACTATTATGAGATTCAATAACTCGTTGAACTTACTCACCAGAAGAACAAAATCAATTAATTTGTTGGAATGGAAACTATTACTATGCAGATTGAAACTCTTTCCCTCTATTTCTTAGCATAAGAAAACTTCATTTCCATATTACGTTATGTCCAAATGGGAGTAACATATAGGCTTCAATCCTGAGAACTTTTTTAACAAAAACTCATCATTCTTACTAGTACTTTATGATTTACAGTTCTTTCAAACTTTTATCAGAAATATGATTTCAGAATAAATTATCCTTTTGGCGTAGCATGCCTGATGTTTTGTGTTCTGCAGGTAGGACCTTCAACCTTTTTTAGCTCGAAACAGTTTGAAGTTTTTGACGTTGAGCTATTAAGCGTACAAAACTGTGAAAGAAGGACCATAGCCTTTTACTCGGATGTAGTATGCAATTGAGACAAGTCTTCCATTTGACCTGTCTAAAGCACGCCACAAACAGCCTGAAGCACAGATTATTATAGCTAGGAACTCGATTATGATTCTACTATATAGAAATAGTGACTCCACAACCTTTAGCTTCTTGCCTAAGTTTAAGGCAATCATCATTTGTCATCGTTAAGATTTTTTCGTTATTTTCTTTGTAGCATATTGGCAAGTGCTTTATGTGGCTCTGGTTTGTAAGTTGTAACCATGTCAATCATCAAGAAAGGGTACAATTTTCATTGTGAAATTGGTTAAGAATTTCTCAGAGTAGGATCATCTTATCTTCATTCGATTATGTGGCTAATCAATGATAGCTTCATAGCACATGAACATGAAACGATACCATCATGTATTAGAAAAAAATAGTAACTTACGCTCAACTCATTTATGGACGGGGATACAAAGCCAGAAAGTTTTTTTCACGGAAGTTGAATAAATTAGTTTTATCTTAGATAATCACCCTTTATATGACTTATGTTACTTGATGTATTTACATAAACAAATTTTAATTGTAAGCACTTTCACTATACATTCATGGATAGAGTTTCATCGTTGTTCAAAATGTCCACTTTCAGCAAACGCTAATTTCTTAAAATAAGAGCATTCATAGTTTAAATTGACCAGCAAACCAAGTCAATTAGTTGATTCAGTTTTATATGGCACAAACATTGAAATCAAAAGCAAGTTATAAAAAAATGTGAAAACCGTGTACTACTTTTTAATGATTTATTTTTTTTATTCATTGCTAGTGTATATTTGTTATATACTATCATTTAATTATATCATAACATTGAAAAAAAATTAACTAAAATAACTATGAAAGTAAACTATTGATAATAAAGAAGAATATTAAGGACCTAACATTTTTCTAATGTTTTCTAGAAATGGGATCTATTAAAATTTATGATTTTCAATAAATTCTAACAAATTATAAAGAGAGTGTTGAAATGAAAGTGTTAGAGAGTATATTATTAACATTTCTTTAATAATAAATCAAGATATTATTGAATGATTATAGAAAATTTAGACATAAGTTGTTTCATGTTACTTAAAAGTTAAATGATTCAAAATTTAAGATCATTTGCTAACATGAAATATAATATTAATATTAAATATACGTATGTGCATGCATATTGACATTTATTTCAACATTTGCATTATCGAGAAATCTTTACTTGTAAAATAATATATTTGAGCCTTTTCCTTAATTGTATTAGAAACTTTTTTTTTTTCTATCATTTAAAAGGAGCTTTTGATAGTTCAACCACTTCAAAATTTTAACAAGGTATAACCATTAAAAAAAATAATCTAAATTTCATCAATTAAGAGAATGAACTTTCATATTAGAGGATGAAAATTAACCCATCAAGGTCAACCACATTTAAAAAATGCAAAACAATAAGCCTAGTTACATAAGTATCATTGGTATGAAGATAGGTTAAAAAGACAACAAGTGAGCCTTTATATTGTCTTTTTCTCCCTATTTGGGTATTAGGTATGCTTCAAGCTATCTTTTCTTTCAACATCGTGCAACCCTTTCACGACTTCTCCAATGTTTTTCTTCAAAATGACTTTAGTAGGACTATTCTCTCTTTCTAGAAATCCTACCATCACTGAAAAACTTAATAGAAGAAACTATTTGTTTTGGTTTGCATCTATTTAGCTCTGGTTTCTTGGTCAGGGATACCATGATCATTTGAAAAAAGGACCTCAATGATTTATCAATAGAGGACATTGCACATAAAAGAAACTTAATTTTCAACTTTGTGTCATATTATGATAGTCTATAGAACCAAAAATCTTGGAGACTCTTAGAGCATTTAAGACTTATTCTTTTTGAAAGAAAACTCATAATATTTATGCTAATGATATCCAATGTCTATATGATTTTACTCAAAATCTAGCCTTTCTTAAGCAAATTGATTATGATATGATTTCATATGTTGTTGAAGCTCAAGCTGCTGTTGAAAGTTAAAAATGTTTTAAAAGACTAATTCTTTGGAAGAGGTAATGAGGAAACATGACAATTTGTATATGATTTTGATCCTTTACTATATGAACCTAGTTTTTAATCATAATCGTTATGAAGTTCTGACATGACATAATGTTCCCTTAATGAAATTTTTAATCACACAACTCCTTCGTGTTCCTACCCGCAAAAAAGATTATAGTCCTCTTGAAGTTGCTGAATCATCTACTATGGTATCCACTAAACGAAGAGGAGGTCATGAAAATTTGGGTGGGAGAAGGGGCAAAGTGATAGTCATCAATGGCCAAATTGTAAGAGAATAGGTCGCACACAAGAGACTTGTTACTCTTTACATGATTTTTCAAAGAAGAAAGCCAATGTATCAAGATCTGAAAAATCTAAACATAAAATTTCTAAGAAAGAATATAAAAATACTTACAATTAAAAACAAACGACTAATCTAACATTACTTTTAATATGTGGTTATCAAGCAATCGTTTGTACTAATAAGTTATTTTAACTAAAAATATAAATGGATGAACATTTAGTTAATTGAACTTTAGGATTTAGGGTTAATTGAACATTTAGTTAAAACAATCAAAATTTGTCAAATTATCTTAGGCCTACTACCATAAATATTTTTAGGACAAATCATATGCATCATATTAATATTGAATGAGAATAAACTTCATTGACATTGTTGTTTGTTGTTGCTTCTCTAATTTGATCCACGCTTTGACATCTTCAGTTTAAAGTATGCGCATTTCTTTCGCCGTTTGTGTTATTGACAAATCTTTGCTCATAAAATAATATATTGAAACCCTTTTTTGATTGTATTGAAAACTTTTCTTTATTATCATTCAAAAGCAGTTTTTGAAAGCACAATCGCTTCAAGATTTTAACAAGATACAACAATCAAAAATAAAAAATCCCAACTTACCAATTAAGAAAATGAACTAAGTACTAGAGGATGAAAATTGATCTATTAAGATGAACCACGTTAAAAAATGCAAAACGATAAACCTAATCACATGGGTATCATTGATAAGAAGAAAGATTAATAAGACAAAAATGAGCCTCCAAAGCAAGATACGTTGCTAGAAGGACTAAATGATGTTACATAACTTCCATTAGCCTGGGGTACCTTCAAAGGTACAAACATGAACAGTCTTTGACAAGTCTGCAATCACATTTAACATCTTAAGGCAAGGTACTAGAGGCTTTGCACAAACACCAATCCTTGAGCTCTTTTGTGGGGGATTAGAGAAGTACACGTCTACCAAGGCTATCTAACAAACGCAGGTCTTGCAAAGCTATCTAACAAAGTAGCAATTGGCATGGGTGATTGTTGCTCCAACAACATCCAGGTATTTCTGCTTTCAAAATCTAGCAAGGTTAAACTAGGCATGCTTGAACAACTTCATGCTGAGCCAATGAAAGTACACAGCAACCACAATTATAGGAAGACTCAATGGCACTAAGAAGCAATAGTACCTATTATATTTGCCCAAAAACAAATGAGGAAAATAATGAGTTTTCTTTTTCACTTAGAGAGAGGAAATAGTAATAACACAGATAGCAACAATTGCTTATACAAGAAATTATAACAATAACAAAGTATTTGTTACAACGATGAACTTAATTGTCATATCATCATGACAAGCACCCCAAATTTATTTTTCTCACATTAGTCCTAGAGTCCAGAAGAGGGTGATGCTTTGGTGGTGGTAGACCATGTCAAAAAGTGGAAAAGCCAACTTATGTTATCAATCCATATTATGCAAATAGTAGCAATTATATCAAATAGACCTAAATTTGGGGGATTTCACGCCCTTAACAAAGATATAACCATTGAAGCAAGGACAATCATCATGTTGGACCAAGAGAGAAATGGAACTTGATTAACAAATAAAAAACTACTTCTTGATCTCCAACATGTTTGTTGGGTCTTCTGACTTGGTCATTTTCCTAACATTTTTTTCCTAAAGCTTGCCAGAGGGGCTATTTTCTACAAAATCCATTGCTTGAATGATGTGAGAAAAAGGTGCAAGCTAATTTATCTAGATTGCACAAGTGTATGGAATCCTTCACGAGTACAGACTTAATGCTACTAAGTTTTTTAACACTATTATGTTAATTCAATGTTGGAGAAATTTTGAGGCTATGGCTGGAGATAACTAACACTAGTCCATGATCTTCTAGAAGATGTTTGATCTAGCCAAGAATTGCAAATAGTCCAGTTCCCTGACTCAAGTAACACCCTTAATACTGGCAGGAGGATAATATGGTGCCCCCTAATTGAAACCTTTAATAAAGTGAATGTAAAGTATAGTGCTAAGTTCTCTTGGCAATTCAAGTATTGTTTTGGTATAGCCTTCTATTGGCCAGTCCCTGGGTTTTTTTTTTCTCATATATACCAAAAGAACACCTTCTTACCCTCGTAGGAAGAAACTATTACATGGTTGAGGACTATCATATTCCCAATCAACTTACACATGACACATAATTGAGTGTTATTAACTCTTTTACAAAAAATGAAATTTTCAATTGTATGTCACATGAGGATGGGTCAAGACTATGGACAGGTGGTGAATTGAGACTAATAATTCCTCCCCTAGAGATCTACAAAACAAGCAAACACAAACACGGAGCAACCTTCAAATTTTCCTGATACACAAAGTGACAAGAAAATTAAGGATATAACCCCATTTAATTTGCATAGTCATGTCATTAACAAAGACAATCCAAATTCGAAATCAAGCAAATTAGATCCTTGTCATGAATGCCACATACTACAACCTTTTAGTGTGTGGCATGAATGACATGTTCATGAAACACAGTAACAATCCACTATCATCAGCATATGAAACAAAACAAAAATTAAAAATAAAATAAATATAGCACAAATCCATTATAGAAAATATTGCAATTTCAAGCCCTTATTACATTCTACACTCTTTATTATTCCCTCTCCAAAAACCAACCACCATGCTGAAAAGATACAGAATCATATGCCAAAAATAATAGGAGAAATTAATTAATTACCAGTCATTTTGCAATGCAGAAATGAGGGCAATGTGTGAAGGTGGGAGAAGCTTGGAAATAACAGCAACAAAGAAATACCCACCAAAGAAAACAAAGCCAATTGACACAAACAAGCATCCCCACAATTGTCTCTCATCAAATGAAGCCAAACAATGCATAGAATCAGCCAACCTTCACCACAATCAAATGCCTATGAAGGAACTTCCAAAAGACAAAATTTTAAAAAGTATATATAATTAGAACTTTATATTATAATTATAAATGGGAGTTTACACAAAAATGAATTAACCTAAGAAAACAGACACAAACAATCACTAATAAGAAGCACAAAGAAAAACACACACCTTTGAAACTTCAGGTTGTCACTACTTTGCAAATGATTTACAACCTTGAGGCCTTTAAAACTATATTCAGTTTGGTATTAAAAATATAATTTCAGTTTTCAGGGATTTCTTTTCTTAGATTATCTTTGGATAATAAGTGAAAATAAGGAGAAAAATAAAAGATAGGTTCTGGGCATAGAAAGGATAGTTAAGTGCTCTAGCTTTTTGTTAAAAAAGTATTATATCAGGTCTGAGACACTGGGCACTACAAGTTCCGAAAAACACTTCTTGGTGAATTCAGTATTTATGTGTGC
Source organism: Pachyrhizus erosus (assembly GCA_026544285.1). NCBI lineage: Eukaryota > Viridiplantae > Streptophyta > Magnoliopsida > Fabales > Fabaceae > Pachyrhizus > Pachyrhizus erosus. Next base: position 23,468 of record JAMLFT010001295.1, read on the forward strand.
TAGGATGCGCATGAAAGACCCTTCTAACTCTTGAACTGTATGGATGCTTTACAGCAATTAGATGCCTACGGAGAATAGCCACAGCATGCTGATCTAAAATACAAAATTTTACAAGACAGCCCAACTAAGATCGTTTAATAGTTATTATTTATCAACCTATAATTGAAGCATGAAAAGGGAAAAATGATAGAGCACATAAGTGAAAGGGATATGAAAGATGTGACCTGCTTATCATTCTAACATTAATCATCTCATATACAGTGTTGTTATGTACTTCTGAGTTCAGTAAACAAGCATAGAAAATAAGAGTAAAATATACAAATTGAGATAGGAGAATGTTGACTCACTGGTTGTAGTAGAGTGATAAAGGGAGTTCAAATTGGGTGAGAAGTGTATTATGTTGCCCTGTAGAAATCAAAATGTATCAATTAAAATGGGCACAGCCACAACAGAAGTAGCCAATAAGAGATACTTTGGAATGGAACCAAGTAAACCCTAACTAAACATTGCAACCAAATTGGCAAAACATAGAGGCAGTCTCAATTGAGAAAATAATGGAAACACAAATTGTGTGAAGAAACCAAAACCTAATCTGAGAGATTTGAAAGAGAAAGAGAAAGAGACGAACCAACGAGGGAGAACAAAGAAGGTGGCAACAACTACTGAAACGATGTCATACATGCTTTTAATTTATTAATTAAAGCACTGTTTTGTGCCTTAATACCCTTAAATTTCTGTTTTAATTAATCATTTTGCCACTGAATCACGTGCGTCTCACGTGACAGATCGATAGACATAAAAACAAAGGTAATGTGGGTTACGCAGGCACTGGTGAAAATGGGTTTATGTTGTTTTCATTATTGTATAAATATTCTGTTGTCTGTCTTTTTATTCTTACAAATAAAAATAATTAAATTTGCACAAATATTTATAGTAATAATAATAAGAACTTTCATTTTTTATATACATAGTTTATTGGACAATTTTATTTTTATGTTATTTCTTAAACTTCTTTCTTCTTTTTTTTTCTATTCTTTTCTACCATCTTTATTTTTTTATTTAACTTTAGGATGTTTTTTTATTTTTTATTTTTTATTTTTTTATTTAAAATAGAGGCACTTTCATGCCTCTCTCCCCTAGTTGTTAATGTCTAAAGGATATTTTCATTTTTGTTCCTTTCAGTTTCTAAATTGAATTTTTAATTAATATTTATTTTAAATTCATTTCAAACCATTAAATCAATATATCCTTTTTTTATACTAATTTCGTCTTCTTTTAAATTAATTTCATTAATGTTATTATTTTAAATGATATAACATTGTTAGTGTTGTGTAAAAGTCAAGTAAAACTCGTCATATTAAATAAGATTAGCAATACACTTTTTAATATATATTTTTTTCATTCATAAATTTTTATTGTAAAATTAAAGACTGATAAATTTCAATCTATAAAAAGATAATGTTAAGAGTCTCGAGTGTAGTATGTTGTTAACATCCCTGTAAATGGCTACCGTATTTAAGTACCAGTAATCATAGAGACTAGAAGACCTTAGACTAAGACATTTTCTACTTGTCTCCAAGGTTTCTTTTAATCTTAACTTCTCATCATCCCAAGAAAACCCAAATTCTATCTGTAACCAATGAACTGATGTTGAATTCTATTGAAGTATCGACTAACAATAGAATTTAATTAAAATATATTAATAATAAAAACATTATATTATCAACTAATCACAAATTATCATATAATTAAAATTTTACGTTCATTTAAAAATTCATATTTAGAGTAATTGATAATGTAAAAATCTTTACTGTATATCAAAATTAAACTTTCAGTAATTTATGTATATTGATGTTTTACACTCACCCCGAAATAGCTAGGGTCAATTAATCTGTTTTTGAAACTAGGAGCATATTTAGATAATTCTGGGGATGTGATGGAAAAAGTTGAGCACAGGTCCAAAATTCATTTTAAACTCCCATCTTATTGTATGAGTTGCATTTCTGTACCACATATCTCATTCTATTTGACAGAATGTCTTACACTCAAAATGTATTAAAATTTGTCCTCCAAAAGTAATGCAAAACTCTATAGGTCAGGGGATTAGGAACCTGGCTTACCTTCAAGCTCAAAGTTTATATTTCTCAACGAGTCTTGAAAAGTTAAAAATTGAGTTATTTTGAATTGTAAACAATTTCATAATAGCAAAACAGAAGAAATGAATCCAAATTTAATATATTTCCTTTATATTTAACTACATTGATTGCTGTAGTCTTGCAAACACAATAAAAATCAAAACATTAAAAGGAATAGAACAAAAAATTCCAAATAAAAAAGGTGTCCAAAAATCAAACTGTATTTACAGTATCAGTGAGGAAACGTAGGATGCAACCTAGTCCAGCTTTCTCTGTCAATTTTTCATGAATCCGAAGACATTGGTCACATGTGGGACGATCTCCGGTAGCTAAGCCTCTATACAAGTACCTATGGCAAATAACAACCTCTTAGGACAGAAAATAGGCCATCATATAATCAAATAAAATTATATTTGCCCCCTTATCATCCACATTTTCTAGTAACATTGGAAAGAGTGAACACAGTGAATTAAAAATTAAGTTACTCAAACTACGCAAATCAAAATGGAGGCTTCATCACTTCACTACCACAGTTTTAACAGTCGCTAAAAGTAGGCAATGGCAGTATGGCCAAACATAGATCTTGCCAGTTGCATTAGCCATCGTATTCAATATGATAGAGTTTGAATCATATAAACTATGAAGCACTGACCTGGAAATGAACGCCAGACATGACACAAATATGGGAACTCCAACATGACTAATGTTCAAAAAACAAGACACCAGGGCATTGCATGCACGCACACACATGTAATCAAGATTTACATATCCTTTCTATAAAATGGCCCTGGTGAAAAAAAATAGAATAATCTATATTACTTTTAAGTAAATCTTTGTAAAAGTTTAATGAATATTATTTTTTCATTATGTTAGTTTCCTTGAAGTGTCCAACCACATGATGGTGACATTCAAGTACTTGAGCTAACAAAATATATTTTTTTTAATTAGACATCTAATGAGTGTCCAAAGATGTTGTACGGGAGTTGAGTAGGTATTGGTGTTAGAAACGAGTAAGAAACTGACACCTCAAGCAAAAGGACTGTCCATGATGCTTCATAGTTATGCATATTTCTATCTGGTGCATATTTGTTTGTTATTCTAGAATATAATTTAAGTTTGAAATGTTCAACTATGATTTTCTTATTCTAATTTCTTAGCACGACAAATCTTGCGAGTTCCAATCTTTGAAAACGGAAGGTTCTTATTGACCTGTCTCTCTTAAGTATCTTTTATAAGTTTCCAGCCAAGTATCACCTAATGAGTCTGCCCATACATTCTCCTTGCAGCATGAAATGGACACTCATGCAGCTGTCAACTAGTTCTGAGTTATCATGTTCAACTTCCTCATACACCTTGGAGAAATATAGGAACCTTCTAAATGGGAAGTATTCCCCTCTATAAAGGCAAGGTACCACAATTCATAAGGTTTGTCTCTTTTACGTACAAGAACATGTTGGTCACAGGAATATATAAAATGAATAAAATATTTGCTAATTTTAAGCATTCATCCAAAAAAATGGTCATAAGAGATACAGTTCACAAAATAATGCGATAGATTACTGGCTAATATAACATCCCTTATGTAGGTTCAATAGCTGGTCATCTGCGACCAGGATTGCTAAGAGTAAAAGAAAATAAACAATCAAAAATAAAGAACACCTTTGATATTGTAAGCCAAAATCCCTTGTTGAATTCTTCAGTTGACAAATTACATCTCAAAATTAAGCTTAACTAATCATTTCTTTAATTAAGATAACCTACAAACAACAGCTTTAAGCCTGTAGGAAAATGAATGCGTAAGTGATTTAAGCAATAGCAGACTGAAATAAGTGAATTATTTTTACTCCATAAGGAGGCCTTATGACATGGATTTTGGGTGAGCTAATTCTACATTTCACAAAGGTGGGCTAGTGGGAGGAGAAAGGAAGTGTGATTAATCAATACCATTTTTAAATCTCTAAATTTTGAGGTTTTATATAACTTCTTGTCCTTTTATTGAAGGCTATACTATTGGAGCCCTGTTGCTACAGATAGGCAATGAGGCTACAGAGATCTTTTGAATTAAAGGTGATAAGAACTATTTGGGAACTTCATAATGAGAAGGCTCCTTAGACAGATGGATTTACGATAATCATATGTTTTTTCAGAATTGTTGGAATATAGTAACTAGAAATTTGTTAGCCATTTTTCATGAATTCTGTATCAATGGTAGGGTTGGTTTTAACACAATTTCTACTTTTAGTCATTTATAGCTTGGGTTCCTGAAAAAAAGATAATTGCTGTTAGGGTGAAGGATTTTTTACATATCTGATTGGTCGCAAAAGTGAATAAGATCATATATTAAAGACTCATTCATTTTGGGGTTGAGCATAATTCTAGGAGATACTATATCCTTCACTCAGAATTTTTTTTGAAGGTAGGAATATTCTAGACGCAGCTCTTTTTGCCAAGATATTGCAGAGGACATTAGATATAAGAAAGAGAAATTTAGTTTTTAAGTTGGACCTTCACCTTTGTAGTTATAGCTAATGGTTGACCTAGAAACTAGAAATTGGTTTCAACTTTCAAGGAGAGGTCTTTGACAGGCTGACCATGTATTGCCCTTTATGATCACTGTGGTAATAAATGTCTTCAGTCATTAACTAATGAATGGTTGGAAGTGTGGTTCAGTCAATTCAAAGGTCTTCTGGTGGAACCAGAGCCATCCCTTGTGTAGTTAGAAGAGATACTATTTTTGTTCCACAATACAGACATTTTCAGAAATGTGTTTTTATTGAAGATTTTTAACTTTAGAGGATTTCTATGGTCCTTTCTCCTGATGATTGTATCATGTGCTTCAAATGCCCTGGAGAAAACAATCACCACTTTTTGTGTTGACAAGTGGCTACTTTGTAGTGAGTTGGTTAGAGATTGCTGGATATGGTTACCTAATTTTGTTGTTTTCTCTACTTGATAGGTTCTGGGCATAGAAAGGATAGTTAAGTGCTCTAGCTTTTAGTTAAAAAAATATTATATCAGGTCAGAGACACTGGGCACTACAAGCTCCAGAAAACATTTTTTGGTGTATTCGGTCTTTATGTGTGCTAGGATGGGCATGGACCCCTTCTAACTCTTGAAGTATGCAGACTAGTGATTTGGTATATGGTTTGGAAGAATGAGGTTGTAATAATGGACACTTTAAAGCAATTAAATACATGAGGAGAATAGCCACAGCATGCTGATCTAAAATGGAAAAATTCTACAAGACAAAGCCCAGAAAAGATTGTTTAATAGTTATTATGAGTTCATTTATCAACTATAAATTAAGTATGAGAAGGAGAAAAATGATAGAGCACAGAAGTGAAAAGGGACACAAAGGGAGTGGGCTAGTTATCATTCTAGCACATGGCCAAGGAATTACTAATAGACAATCTAGAATTTACCAAAAGTAACAAGGAAATTTCTTAGAATAATATCTTTAAATAAAATATAAGGAGCTTCTTGTTTCACAAATAAAAGGCCCTTATAGCCATATAAAATTGACTGGAAAGTAAACAACTCCTATAACTTTCCTAATTTATATACATTAGCCTAATAGAACTGTAATTCTATCATAATTATCTTGAAATTATATAAAATAACCCAATAAATCCCTGATAATATTCACTACAAAATTATATGAAATTTCCCCGGTCTGAATATCTTATATGCATATCAGAAAGCTAGGCAAAATCTATAACAAAAACACACATGTATTCCAGAAAATAATAAGGTTGAATACAGAAATGTTACAGCAGGGAAGATCAAGAAACACTGCCTTTTCCTTCCTAATTTAATAACCATTAATTTCCCCACACTATAAAGACATCTCTTAGAATGCTATTTTCACCTACATTATGAATTTACCAAGACACTATCATTCCATTTCAGAAAAAATATTCAAACAAATTGCTTATGATTTACAGTTCCACAGTCCAATTTCTAGCTGTAATTATTCAAGTGCAGCACGTATCATGCAGGTTGGAATGCAGATCAAACTAAAATGATCATTAACTATAAACCTCAGAATGTTACTATCATCCAAACAAACTTGTATTCTACAAGAATGAGAAGCTAGCCAAGTTAAAACTGACATATAAAAATGAATTCAAACAAGATATACTTCACCACTCACTTCATTAGGATATCATAATACTCAGGATCCAAGGAAGAAAGCATCCCATCCACATCTTTTATTGCCATTATAGCTCTGTGCACCACAATCCAATGTGCCGACTGCTCAAAATAAAAGAAGATAAAGGTATATTAAAATTATGTTGCAATTTCAAGTTTTCAACAAATTACAAAACTCCAATTACAATTATGTAAGTAAAAAAAATAGTCTTTTCTAGTTGAACTTAGCTATAAAAAGGAGGGGAGGGGAGGGGAGGGCAGGGGGGGGACACTGTTTCTGTTACCCAAAATACATGAAAAATATGTCATGATCTCAAGAAATTAGAAAACTTACATTGAATTGCACCCAGTAGATACATAGTCTTTATTGCTAGCTGAATATTTTATTTTTATTCGTAGGAATCAAAGTCAAGTACCAAAGGATTTACAATAACTCACATATCCTACTCAACCAATTGAGTCAGACACTTATGGTTTCTTCAAAATTCATCCGATGCCCCTGCCTTTTTCCCCTTACACTAACTCTCCTTAATTGTTTTACTTACATTATACTGACATCCCCCAGAATCCAATGAACACATTACACCGTGTATTCCTCTAAAGGGGTTACTGTAAAATTAAAAAAAAACACTATTTCTTTGCATGTGAATTCTGAAGAAATCACTATGGTGTCGATGTAATAATAAAACACTATTCCAGTTCCATAATAAATAAAATAAAATAAAACACAAAATAACACTAAAGTATAAAATTTTCTTTTAAAAAAAAGATAAAACAGTAAATAAAAATAAAGAAAATAAAAGGAGATGGCTGAGGGAGAAACCTTGCAACGCTCATCCCCAATGATGGCATATGTGCCTTCAAGGGCAGTTTTAAGGGCTTCCACAGGTTTATACCTGAAATTGAATCACAGCACAGACCATAACTTAAAACAAAAATACTTTTCTATAAAAAATAAGAATTAAGCAATAGGTTTTGGGTTTGAAATAAGAAAAGGGATAGTACTGTTTGAGTAAAGTTTCGATCTTGCGGGATTTGTGTTCAATTCTGGTAATAATGGCCTCTGCATTATCTGCTTCAACGAACCCTTCTGCGCCTGCCATATTGTATTGTATAGATGAAAGAACAAGTGAAGATGTAAAGGCGAAGAGAGAGAAAGAGAGATCTCAGTCTATTCTCCTCACACTGCAAGTACGTTACCTCGTAAGGTTAAGTGGCTCCTAACATGTTCTTATTTAAAAATTTAATAATAATGGTCGTGTAATAATTTATAGATTTTTGTTTTTACCAAATCAAACCCATAGTTAAACAATTTATCGAATTTATAGATAATATTACTTTTTTTCTTAACAATTTTTTATTAAGTTCAACTATGATGTAGACTTGTGTGATATATAGACAAATTGAAAAAAGAGTGATTTTTGTAAATATAAAAAAATAATAATTTTATTAATTTTTATATTATTAAAAATAAAACTAATTAACTTTTTATCATAAAAAAACTTATTGAATAATAAAATAATTAAAATTATTTATTTTTTAAATAATTATAAATTTAAATTTCGTAAGATGCTTTCTTGAAGAAAAAATTTTATTAATAAATTTAACTACACAACAAAAATTAAAACATAAAAATTAGCTTAAACTAGAACAATTCACATATTATTCTATTTACAAGAAAAATTCAATAAAAATGTTAATCCATTCAATTTAAATAAATAAACATTTCATATTTAAGTTAAATTGATCTTAAAATTATATCAATCAACATGTTATTAAATTATTTTAAATTGACAACATGTGCAATAATTAAAAATAATAATGCTCTAAAATAATTCATTTCTATATATAAAAACTACTCATCATAGATACATTACATCAAACTATAATTTATCTCTTTATTTTAGGAAAAAAATAAAATACTCCAAAACTTTTCATTTATATATATGAAAATGCATTTCATAAGTTTATATTTTTAAAATTTTGTTATTAATATGTTTTTGATAAATACTTTTAAAATTTAAATATTGTGGTATATTTATATTTTG